>BHFT01056157.1:0-29995 GCA_004320025.1 Laticauda laticaudata
CTTCGCTGTGCTCCCCCGGAAGCTCTGCAGATGTGCCATCTGCTTCCATCCCCTAGGCTTCCGTGGAGCATCCTCTTTCCATCCTGGCTACGTCCTCCCCCCGTCCGTTCCTTTCTGTTGTTGTCCGCTCTGCTTATGCAAATTTGGGGCACTTTTGAGAGTAGATAACAACGGATGGAACATTTTCTCATCCGCTGTATCCTTTTTACATATGTTTTGCATCCGTCGGCCAATGTGACAGGCCCTTAATCTGAGTCAGTCCCTGGGACTAGAAGCTTAGTCTTCTGAACTTTTGAGCTCGGGCTGGAGCCAGAGGTGGCATTCAGCCAGTTCTGACAGGTTCTGGAGAACCGGTAATGGAAATTTTTAGTTGTTTGGAGTACCAGTAAATACCATTTCTGGTTGGCCCTGCCCCCATCTATTTGCTGCCTTCCAAGTCCCAGATGATTGGAGTCCCAGCTGATCAGCTGAATCTTCTTTTGTTGCTCTGCACAGGAGAATGGAACTGGAAAACAGGTTAGTGGGGTGGGAAGGAAATGGGGATTTTACAGTATCCTTGCCCTGCCACACCCATCAAGCCATGCCCACCAAGCCACACCACACCCACCAAGCCAAGCCCATAGAACCGGTGGTAAAAAAACCAGGCTGAATTTCAACTCATAAAACATTCCTATGCCTGTTTTAGTAGTTGCTATGAAAAAAAAGAAGAAGAAGGAAATCTGGAAAAGCAGTACAGCAGTTTGAAAGCAAAAGTACATTCCAACTCTTATTTTTACCAAAGCTTTTGGTTGCAAATATATTTAATTGAAGAACTTGATTGATGACACCCAGCCTCTGAATATGCTCCATTGGAGAATCTGGTTAATGAGAAACCCAGGGAGGAGGGGGGAAAACAGGGTCACAGGTGATGGTAAATTATGTATGCCAGAGTTGGTTTGCTGTCAAGATTCCAGCAATTGCTTTTAATTAAATCATGATTCTTGAGCCAAACTTCAAAAAACTTCAAAGGATTTATTAGAGGTGGCATACTAGCACTGCCCTGTATCAAGCCAATTCTGGCACATGTACTTTACAGTCACCTGTGATTCTGTTTCCCCCCTCCTCCCTCTCCCCTGTGTGTCTCATAAGCCAGATTCTCCAATTGGGCACGTTCACAGGCTGGGTGTCATCATTCACGTTCTCCAATTAAACATATTCGCTGGCAAAAACTCTGGTATTTTAGTTACAATCTTTTAACAATAAGAGTTGGAATGTATTTTTGCTTCCAACTGCTCTTCCAGATTTCCTTCCTCCTCTCCCCCCCCCCCCCCCCCCCCCCCCCCCCCCCCCCNCCCCCCCCCCCCCCCCCCGTTTTTATGGCAACTACTAAAACAGGCATAGGAATGTTTTATGAGTTGACATTTGAATACCACCACTGGCTGGAGCCCATCCTCAGGAAACTCCTCTCTGCTTGTGTGTAGTATTATTAGGCAGAGAATAGCCCAAAACACACATTCTGGTAGAGAGAAATTCCCTGAGGATGGGCTCCAGCACGAGTCGAAGAACTCCAAAGACCAAGCCTGTGATTCCAGTGACTGACCCAGATTGGATCCTGAAAAAATATTTGTTTTTGATCACAGAAATCTGCAAGGCTTAAAACCTCATTTCTTCACCAGAACTTATGTGTGGGTTTTGAAGGAAAGGTGAAAGGTATGAAAAGAATCTGGAGTGACCTAGGACAATCTAATTTTCCAATAATGCAAGTTACAATTACTAAGAAAATGTTTCCAAAAGAAAAGAATGAAGACCCTGGAGAGTTTCCAATGGTCTTCCCTCTTTTTTATTGTGTGAGAAGAGAGAAGCAAAATTATTTTGAAGAGGTCGAACAGAAAGTTTCTCAATTTTTTTTCTCATGCTGTTCTTCATGATTCAAGAAATGTATCAGTTTATTTAACTTTTTTTTTTGCAGGAGGTCAACTCAGGCACTTTGACTCCCTTAAGTGATAGTCAATTTATAAAATATGTTTGGCATTTGAATTTATTTAAAGAAAATGGTATGCAAGGGGTTCTTTGATTGCAATTATTTAAACTCTATCCTGTAAATTAAAGTTTTCCTAAAGTACTTTACCCCACATCTATAGATTAAAATTTATTGTTATAAATTGCTAGTTGCCAGTTAGAATTAGACTGTATAAAATACAAATAGCATTAACTCTTCTCTCTCTTTTTCCTAATGTACCTCTCTTCTGTGTGTCGCAATGGCCTGTATGTTTGTTTGTTTGTTTATAAACATTGCAGGGGCACTGCTTTTTTACAAACAATATTTTTATTTGTTATTTCTCTAAGCAAATCATTGTGTGAACAGTGTGGTTCCAGGGTGTTTTACATTTTAAAACAAACATGACAATAATTCCACCTTGCTATTATTAACTTTCTTACATCATTTGATATTAATACATATTATCAATCTTAATTATTCAATATTCTCATACACTATTTTTTTTATCAATCTCTATATTCTTAACATCATTTCTTTTATCATAGCTTCTATATTGTCATATTTGCAATATTCAACAAATTGTAGATACCTGTCATAACCAGTATAGTTCCAAATTACTTTAAATTTTAAACAAACATGACAATAGTTTCACATTAATATTATTAGCTTTCTTTCATAGTTACTTTTACTTTTGCATTACTTTTTCATAGAAGTAAAAAGTTACGAATTAGAGCCAGCTAATAAGGACACTGGAAATTATGTGCCTTTTTAAAAAATAGGTCCAGTCAACCTTTGTGTACTCAAGTGAACTATATTTGCTTGTAAAAGTTTATGCTTTCTTTGCTCAAGTCATACAAAAATTTAAATGCCCATAAAAACTCCATTACTACAAACTGTTATTGAAATTTTTATAAACATTTATAAGAAGATGTCGACATTAATATCCCTCTCTAACTATAAATGGTATCAAAATGATACACAAGATTATTTTGAAAAATGAACCACTCAAATAAAAATGGCATTCATATTGCCCCTTTTACCATTGTATAGGTAATTTAGAGCAGCAAACAGAAATATAACATTTCAGAAAAAGAAAAAGACACTGTATTTTATCATCACTTACTTAGTATATGTCATACTTGAACCCATAGATTCAAACAAACTCGTACATTCTTTATTATGCAAAACTCCCTGTTTAAGTGAATGTGGTTGCTTAATCTTAATATCTAGCATAAAACAATATAAATGACATGCATCATACATTTAGCAAGCCAAATTGGTTCTATCTGCACTGAACAGTTTGTTTGTCTCTGTCATTTCCCATTCAAATATTTGCATAAAGGGATATGTATTTGAGAAACATACAAATAGTGAAGAAGGCCCTACCAAATAAACATATATCAGGTTATCTGTGTCCATTAAAAATAGATAAGGGATAGCTATGCTAAAACAGGCATGCTGAGATAAAATTACATACAAAAAGGGATGTACTAGCTTTTATGCTGAAGTCATCGAAAAAATAAGTATGCAGATTCTGCCGAACTTTCAAAAGTATCACTTAAATGTTAGATCAGATAGAATCAGGGGTGAGTTTCTACCAGTGGGATTCTACCAGTTTGCACCTATTCGCTGGAACTGGTTGTTAACATTCTAAGCAGTTCGGAGAATTGGTTGTTGGAAGAAATTACTGGCCTAATCCTGTAAGGAAGGCAGGAAGGAAACATTCTGGTGTTGCTTACAGAAACTGCCTCTCCGTTAACCCTTATTACATTCTTGGCAGGACTAGAATTCTTGTCTCAGGAACTTCTCTGGAGTTTTTTCCCCTCCTTTGCTGGTACTTTGCTTGTGTGGAGTGACCATTCAAAGTTACAATGGCACTGAAAAAAGTGGCTTATGACTATTTTTCACACTTATAACTGTTGCAGCGTCCCCATAGTCATGAGAGGCCAGGCGAGGAGATGTATTCCTCGATGTAAGTGATATTGAGTTGGCCATGCTCAGCCAATAACATGACCACCAAGCTGCACTCACCAACTAAGCCACGCCCACAGAACCGGTTGTTAAAAAATTTGAATCCCACCCCTGAATAGAATAGCCCTTTATCTCTAGTTTGAACTCTCACACATTCCACCAAATGCTTCACAGAGATAACAGTATACCATTTTTGAGCTTCAACATTTTTTTCTGGATTGTCAGACTATTTACATCCAGTGAAGAAAATTAATATTTGCAGTTATTCAGTAAACTCGCACAGTGTTGTCTATTGTAATTGACTGGACCTATCCAGAGTCTCAATCAAGATGCCTTTCTCATTCTTTACCCTTTGAACTTCCTTTGGGTGGATGACGGAGAATTAATTTTGTTCTTTCTGCATGCATGGCATATGTTTTATCATTGGACCATGGTTATTTGCCATTTTTTGCAACTAAATAAATCGATGCTGAACTTGATGCTTGATGCTTTAGTCTTAAAACTGCATTTTTATTTCAAATTAAATTAAAATGTTTTTGTTGCTTAATCTGTGAAAGCAGTACAATCTCTGAGGAGGAGGAGGAGGAAGAGAAGGCTTTAAAAAATATACAAAGCAAGACAAACAAGAGGAAAAAATGTCTCAGGCTTTGTTGAACATACAATAAATTATTGCAGGCTTGATCTGTAAGTTATGAAAATCCTTTAAGGAAAATAGATTTCTTTAAATATAATAGCGTAATAAAAATAAAAAAAAGAGTTCTTTCTTTTGGGAAAATGTACCTAAAGGCCTGGTCCCACTGCACTTACGGATGCAAAGAGGATGTAAAAAACATTAAAAAAAAAGGCTTGCCATCGTTGGAAAATTGCTATGCATCTGTGTTGTACTCATTGATATATGTGTTTCATACGCTCTAATCCGTCGAGCTATCCGTCTCCACTGAGATTTCATCTCAGTATGCAGTCCAGCAGCCGAGGTTTACATGAACCTCTTCAACCCTTGGTC
The DNA here is from genome assembly GCA_004320025.1 of Laticauda laticaudata. NCBI lineage: Eukaryota > Metazoa > Chordata > Lepidosauria > Squamata > Elapidae > Laticauda > Laticauda laticaudata. The sequence goes on from BHFT01056157.1 coordinate 4,953, forward strand.
TTGGTCTTCAACATCATCAATTGTTCTCCACCATGGATGATGACACAGTCCGTTTGATTAGCTTGCGCTCCATTTAATCACCAGAACCAAAACCTGTTCAGACTGTTTCAAACAGAAGGAGAAAGAAGGACATGTCCAAGAAGCTGTGTGGGTCCGAGGACTGGATCTAATTTGAGTGAGAAAGAATGGAGTTGGATCTGTTTGACCAGTTGATGGGTGGATGAGGTGAGGAATGAAGACCCTTCGTGCATTCTATTCACTTCATGAGGATGCCCACCCAGCCATGTTTACGAACTGTAGAGCATTCTGGAGACCCAGGTTGACCAAGCCTAGCACCCAACTTCCATGCCAAACCTGACCCTGGAATGAAAGTTGCACTGACTCTGCACCACCTGGCCTCTGAGAACCACATTACAGAAACATGCAGTATCGTTGGAGGCGTCCACCACAACAGCATCATCAAAGTGGTTCAGAGAGGTTGTGCAGGGCCATCATCTAGAATTACGTGAGCGGCTCCTTCAAGTGTCCCCACCACTGAACAAGGCTTGGAGAAGAATTTAGCAGAAGGAGTGTATCAGAGGTGGAACTTTGTAACTTTGCCACCGTTGGAGCCATAGATGGGAAGCACGTGGCCTGGCAAACCTCCAACCAACTCAGGGTCCACTTATTACAACTACAAGGGGCTTACTTCAGTATCATCCTCTTTGCCTGGCTTGATGCTTGACTCCAAGTTCATTTGCATCAATTGCTTCAGGTAAACAGGTCAGCTTCAGATGGCCAGGTATCAACGCAAGTGACCTCAAGGAGGGGTTGGAACGCAACCTCATCATGGGCCTTCCCAGAATCCAGACCCCCTGCCCCAACGACCACACCAAGATGTGCCCTACTTCATTATGTGGGGCACGACACCTTTCTCCCTCAGACCTTACCTCATGAAGCCCTACAGTTTCAAGATACCTCACCTGTAAGAAGAGGATCTTCAACTTAGGCTGTCCAGGGGCAAGATGGGTGTGAGAGAACGCCTTTGTCATCCTGGCCAACAGGTCCAAAATATTTCTCACCACCTCTGCAGCATGACCAGAGACTGTGAGGAGCATCGTGGAAGCTCTTGCTGCATCCTGCCACACATCTCATTGCTGCACCCACTACCCCAGTGGTTGCAGAACAGACTTGTCGACCGTCAACAAGGGATGGGGACATGGCAAGCCTCTAGTGAATGGAGCGCTCAAGGACACGTTAACCTGGTGACAATGTGGATGTACAAGGCCCCAACAAGAGCTTCCACGTGAAGGGAAGCAAAGCAGCACAACCTCCTGAAACCACTGGTGCAACTCCCCAGCTGAAGCAGTGGAGTGGCAGACAGGATGATAGATGATTAATGGATGCTTTCCTGCAGACTGTCGCATAACACTGGATGAGATTGTGCCATGTATGTTGAGTGCCGTTCCTACAATGATAGGCATTAATAAAGAGCTTTGTTTATTTTAAAAGTGTTCATCAAATGAATAAATTTGCTTATTATACAAAAGGTACCATATGTGTGCATGCTGGGATGGTGCGACCATACAGTCCCACTATACTTACGCACAACTGCTGGCCGTTTATCTATTCCCACAACTATCCTCATCATCCTGCAAGCATCAAAGGCTTAACCATTTTTTCAAAGTTTTCACCAACACTTTTTAAGTTTTAAAAAATGACCAAGTGTCTAAGGCAAAAATAACTTTATTTATTACTTTTCTTAGGAAAACTTTTATCGACTTTATTAAAAAAGCAAATTGAACCAAGTAAAGTGTCTTAGCAAAGATAAACTTAACAAGTACAACTCCAATCTCTGACACTAATTCTCAGTCACTTCTGAGTTCATGTCCCTGGTCTCAGCCTGCGTGAAAGTGGGAGGACTGTGGAGCGTGGCTGTGATGGCTTGAGTGGGCTGAGTCTGAGGCACCATTGGGTGCTTTGGCCCGCAGGGTACAAACAGGGGATGGTGGTGTTCAAGGTAAGCATTTCTGAGAGCTGACTAGTCCCGTTGAGGTTAGAGACCCCTTCATCAAGGACTTGAGATGTCAGCGCCCAATATGATGACAGCATTGCTCCGTTGACGGCTTTGGCATGTGGGGTGGAGGAAGGAGGGAGTAGTAGTGTGGGGCTGTCTTGGTCTGCAGCTGGCGTGAGTAGTGCATCTTGGCTGTCCAATGAACCTGGGCCTAGGACTGGGAAGTTCATGCTTTCTGCATGCGGAAGTCCTGGTATCATAGCCTTGGTTAGGTGAGGGCACTGTAGCGAAAACAATGCGAAGGGCTGATGACATGCCTGGGGTTGGAGGAGCAGACATTAGGGACTGGGGTATTGAAGCAGCCTTCAGCTGGGCCTTGAGGGTTTGTGGAGAAGTGCTGTGATCTTTCTGCTTCATCACCCTGGTACTGGGCCTCAGGCAGGTCCCTCAGGGTCTGGCTCAGGTAGGTGATGAGGGCTTCCGGTCCAAGGATGGTATGTCGCTGGTCGGACCAGCTGAAGAGAGGAAGTTCTGTGCTGGTCTTCCTTGTGTCTCGATCTCCATCATAGGCACATTGTTGGTCCTGGGCCTCCAGGTCTGCTCTCTCTACCTGCATCCACTGGACTGGATGGGGGTGGGGGGTCGGGTGGGTTTGGCTTCTGGTGGCTGTGCTGCTTCTTCCTTCCATTTGTGACAACAGGGCGTCCTCCTCATGGGATCCTCAAGTCTGCTGGCTGGGGAGTGCAGCTGTCGGGGGGGGGGTCTCTGCCATGGGCCCTCTGAAGACACCTTGCCTGGACAGGGTAGGCTGGCTCCTGGCTGGAAAAGGACTGGCTGTCTGTAGGGCTGTCTGAGGAGAGGGGTCTCGAGAGGGGCTGCCTCCTCGGTGGCGGATCTCACCTCTAGAAACTGCATTGGCCATGACGTACTTCTCTGGTCAGTGAGCTTGACAGTGGCCTGCCCGGATTTCTTGAGATGTAGCTTGCCATACCAGGTGTGCATGTGGCTTCCCACATCCAAGGAGTATTTCTGCAGTGCATCCCAGGCTCTCTGCCTTGTCCTCTCAAGCTGCCTGCTTCTTCTTTGTGTCACGATAGCGTCTGTGCCCTTTCTCCAGAGGTTCTCATTCTCCCTCAGCCATTCCAGCACCTCATCCTCATGCTCCTCGGAAACGGTGTACTGTTTCCTTCTCTCCCTTCTTCTTCCCTTGCCTCTTCTCCTCTGGTCAGGGCTCTGGGCCAGGGCCTTCAGGGGTTGAAGCAGCAGGGCATCAGGCAGCAGGGCTTTGAGGGGCTTGAGGGCCTGGGCTTGGTCCACACAGCAGCAAGCAGCACAGCAAGCAGCACCAGCAGCTTTAGAGTCAGTGGCCAGGGGGTGGATGCTAATTCTGGCCTTGCTTGCCAGGGGCTGGAACGATAGGCATGGCTTCCTCTTTCTTGCCTGACTGACGAACCATGGTCTTCCTGCAAGATTATGTGGCAGCAGGGCTTTCCCCTGTATGCTGACTTGCATGCGTGCTGCATCCTTTTATTATCCACGGAGTTGATGCAATTCATACTCCCCACATGCGCAGTGAACGCTTTGCTTCCGATTTACATCGCGCGGCATCCCCTTTGTTTCCTATAGCGTCTGTGATTGCATCTGCTTCATCCGCTATGCATCCGCCCCTTCTGCTATGCATACCGCTTTGAAATTCTCCCCCGGGACCCCTTCGGATGTGTTATCCGCTTCCATCTGCTGTCATCTGCTGGCTTCCTATGAACATCCGTTTAACATCCCCGCCTACATACTACCCATGTCCATTCTTTTCTGTTCTTTTCCATTCTGTTATGCAAATTTTCCACCACTTGTTTGGGCAGCCACTTTTTGGAGCGGATGACAACAGATGGAGCCACCCCTGAAATTTTGCTCATCCACTGTGTTCTTTATGCATACGTTTTGCGTCCTTCGGCCAGTGGGACCGGGCCTTAAACTTAGCATTCATGTAACTTGTAAATCTTTATTTTGAGAAGATAAAGAACATATTTAAATATTTCTGAACTTGGGTTAGCATTACTTTCTGAGCATGAAGAAGATATAATGAAAGATGGGAGAGAAATAGGAAAGCTTTTGAAGTCACCGAGCTTTTGACATAGACTTGCATAATCAAATTGAAAAACCAATGATGCAAACTTGTTCATAGATTTAAATGATGTTCTTAGATTTAAAAGTACCATTTGTGCAGAACTTAGATTGCTCACCCCGAAGGCTGCAGAGAACATCTTCATGGAAATTTTCAGTAAATCTAGATATATAATAAAAATGATAACATAGTCTGCAGAGATTAAGATAAATGCTTTGGGGCTATACTTGAAATTCCAGACAGCTGGAGGGGAGTAAAGCACATAAAGATCTAAAATTGATCACAAAAGAGGGATAACATTTTATCCCTTTGTTAATTTCCTTCCTTCCATGAAAACATTTGGCCCAATTTACCTCTACTTTCCATCAGTTCCCAGTCAAGGTAAAATAGAATATAAAGGTTTAGATAATAAATCACATTGTACAAGATTGAAGTCAGAGGTGGTATTCAGCAGGCTCTGACCAGGGGTGGGATTCAAATTTTTTAACAACTGGTTTTGTGGTCATGGCTTAGTTGGTGGGCATAGCTGCCCACCACATGGCTTAGTTGGTGGTCATGTGACTGGGTGGACATGGTTTGGTGGTCATGTTATTGGCTGGACATAGCCAACTCAATATCACTCACATTGAGTCACACATCTCCTCGCCTGGCCTCTCATGAATATGGGGATGCTGCAAGTCAGTATTCACACTTTTTATCAGTATTCAGTGAAAAAAGTCACGGTGACATTGAAACTTACCAGTGAGGACACAAGTACCAGCAAAGGAGTGAAAAATAACTCCAGAGAGGTTCCTGAGACAGGAAGTCTAGTCCTGCCAAGAATGTAATCAGAGTTAACAGAGAGGCAGTTTCTCTAAGCAACACCAGAATGTTTCCTTCCTGCCTTCATTACAGGATTAGGCCAGTAATTTCTTCTAACAACCAGTTCTCTGAACTGCTTAGAATGTTAGCAACTGGTTCTAGTGAATAAGTGTGAACTGGTAGAATCCACCCCTGGTTCTGACCAGTTTTGGAGAACTGGTAGTGGAAATGTTGAGTAGTTCGGAGAATCAGCAAATACCACCTCTGACTGGAGATTTTACAGTATCCTTCCCCTGCCACACCCCTAAGCCAAGGCACAGAACTGGAAGAAAAATAATTTGAATCCCATCCCTGATTGAAGGCAGTAGAAGAAGGGAACAACAGAGAATGAGGTGGCTGGATGGCGTGACTGAAGCAATAGGCGTGAGCTTAAATGGACTCCAGAAGATGGTAATGGACAGGGAGACCTGGAAGAATGTTGTCCATGGGATCATGATGGGTCAGACATGATTTCACAATTAACAACAACAACAGCAACAACTTATCTTGCAATATTTGTGAAGTGAATCAGTGCAGTTGTTAAATTAGCAACTGAATCTGGTTTCCTCATCAACTTTGCTTGCAAAAGGTGATCATGCGACCCCAGGACACTGCAACCATCATAAAGGTAAGCCAGTTGTCAAGTGTTTGAATGCAAATCATATGACCATGGGGATGCTACAACAGTCATAAGCGTGAAAAGTGGTCATAAATCAGTTCTTTCATTGCAGTTGTAACTTTGATTGGTCACTAGATGAACTGTTGTAAGTTGAGGATTACCTGTAGCACTTGACTTATGATCTTAGTGACCATTCAAAATTAAAGTGGATCCACACCATGTCACAGAGAGCCACTGAAGTGAGTGATTGAAATGTATAGAAAGTGTGAAAAAGGAAGCTTGGAGAATGATGAAGTGAAAGAGGCCACAGATTAGGAAAATGCACTTAAGAAAATGTTTTCTGAAAAACTGGGGACAAGAGAATTTTACTGTAAAATATGTTTACATTAAAAAAAAATAGTTACTAGTCCGATAGTATGGAACACGTATGTTTGGTGGAGACATAGAAGATGCAGACCAGTTTTAACTAGAATAGAATAGAATAGAATAGAATAGAATAGAATAGAATAGAATAGAATAGAATAGAATAACAGAATTGGAAGGGACCTTGGAGGTCTTCTAGTCCAACCCCCGCTTAAGCAGGAAACCTTACACCACTTCAAGCAAATGGTTATCCAATCTCTTCTTAAAAATTTCCAGTGTTGGAGCTTTCACAACTTCTGGAGGGAAGTTATTCCACTGATTAATTGTTCTAACTGTCACAAAATTTCTCCTTAGTTCTAAGTTGCTTCTCTCCTTGATTAGTTTCCACCCATTGCTTCTTGTCTTGCCCTCAGGTGCTAAAATGCAAGTAGATAGTTAAATAGATGATAGATAGATGATGATGAAGATAGATGATCGAGAGATGATAGACAGATAGGGAGATAGATGATAGATAGATTAGATAGATAGATAGATAGATAGATAGATAGATAGATAGATAGATAGATAGATAGATAATAGAAGAGAGAGAAGAGAAAAAGATAGGAAACATATAAAAGGGTTTAAACAAGGAATTACTTCAGAGCAAAGGGTATTAAAGATAAAATTGATGAAATAATTTGGAATGTTTGAAGGAGCATTTTAAAAATTTATATGGTAATGGTAGCAATATGTTGAAACAAATGCTATATATATTTTTTCCATCAAAGAAAAAACAACCACAACAAATAAGGAGTGAGAATGTTGAAAAATAGTAAGATATAGGTGATATTACTGGAGAAACATTAAAATATACAGAAGGTGTGGCTTATATCTAATTTGTTTGTTTGGCTTATAGTCTACTCTAATCATGACTGAGCAAACAGTAAAGGATTAAAAACAAAATATAGCAACAGTGATATAAATTATTCAGACAATGTGTGAAGATTGCATCTACGCTTGACAATTGGAAGATATCCATTATTGTTCTTTTATATAGAGGGGGAAAACAGAGTGAAAGCAAAAATACAGGGGAGTAATGTTTAAATTATGTCTGGGAAGGTGTTTGGTATAATATTAATGGGAGAAATGAGAAATAAAAAGCATTTTTTTGGAAAAAATAATGCAATTTTATAGTGGACAGCTAACATGCAGACCACACATGCTCTTCCACAGGTTAGTGAGACATATATAAATATAAAAAAAAACATCTGTTGATTTAGCAAAAGTAAATAATATAGTAAAATAAATAGGCTGGAAAGATTAAATATTTTGGACCATACGATGGTGATGGTTGTCTTTACATTAAGTAATAAGAGATGAAATTAAAGCATATAAAAGAAAACTGAATACTTAAAAATTAAATGGATGAGTTTTACTTGAAATTGATTGATTATTTAATATATTTATCAATGCATATTTATGAATAAATGTATAAAATACACGTGATGGATAGGAATTATTAGGATATGATAACGCACACACTTTTTATATGATTACAAAGTTCTGTTGCTGGCTGAGAATCTGAGTGATTTATAATCAGTGTTAGATTGTATAAATTCAAGAAATTCAGATTTAAATAATAATGTCTTGAAAACCAAGGTAGTTATGTCTGACAGAGAAAAATGGGGAGAAGAATTGCAAGTTATTCATAAAGGGAAAGAACTGAGAGCAAACAGATAAATATGTATATCATGGTAGAATGATTAGTAAAAAGGGATGAAAAAATTTAAAGACATGGAAATAATGATAGAAAGATCATGTGTTATTATGAGAGATGAAACATTTGTCAAAATAATACAAGTAGCTGTGTATGATGTTATAGTTTTTCCCACTTTGTTACTGTATATGGAAGTAAGTATTAGATATATCAGAAGAAACATAGAAATAAGCCAAATGAAGTAAAATTAATTATTTAAAAAATGAGCATAATAAAATACTGAATGTTGATTCACATCAGAATTCACAAGAGGGTCAATATGGAAGTGCACTTAGGTGGTTTTGTTATATAGAACAATAAAGATGAAATTTCTATCTCTTTAGCTGTCTTTCTATGAAAGAAGAATCAATGAGTCAAGAAGAATGGGGGAATCAGCAAGGTTGCAATCGGATGCAATTAGTCCTGAAAAAGAAAGTAAGAAGTTTAAAAAAAATGAAACAATATACATATATGAAATGATGTCTAGATATGTTATATGGATATGTCTTGCAAAATATAGAGTGGTACCGTGAATGATGTTTGTTCCTTTAATTTCTTTTCTTCTTTTTCTGTATTATGCAAAATAAAAAGGAGATATGGGTCGATGTTTATCTGTGTTAGCTGGCATTAGACATGATGAGATTGTCCATCATAGTAAAACTAGGTAAGGTGTCTTAAAATTTTGGCAGGACTTTATGGTCAAACCAATGAGATACATTTGCAGGATCATCATTTTTGAACCTTTATTGTAGCACCAATTTTTACCAAGTATTCACTCAATAATGCTTCCAATTGTTGTCGATAAACAGTTGGAACAATTTCCACCCTGCATTCTCTTCAATATATTTCTTTTCAAGCTGATTGTTAAGATACTCTTGGAACAAATGGCTTTTTGCTATTTCAAGAGGTCCTTGTAAAGAACTTTTTTCCCCAATGAACTGTCTCTTACTTATATGTCAGCTTTAGCAAGATTCAAAGCAGCCCAGATATAGTCAAATGTTTTCATTTAACTCAGCAGGAAGCAAGATCTAATGCTTACATTTTTCAACAACCCATCCAGAAAAGAAAAGAATAGAAAAAAAGAAAAGACCAAACTAGTTCTAACTGTTGGAAATTTTCATCTCCTGTTCAAGGGTGAAATTATATATGAGTTGCCACACTTTAATCATGGACTTCCTTTTCTTCCTTATGACAAACAACTCATAATGTGGAAATTGTGCATAATATGAATATACTTGCTCTATACGTGGGCTTTGCTACAAAACTATGTGATCGGGCTTAGTTTTTGGAGAGGAAAATAAGAAGAAAAAATTTGTGTCACTGCCTACCAGCAACCATCGTCATTCATCTGGCTAGTGTCCTGTCAGTGTGTGAGATAGTTGAGGGCTGTTTGGAAACTGAAGCAATATTTGCTATGTGAGCAAGACAGCAAGGAGCCTGGGCATGGCTTAGGCCAACTGTTCTGTACTAAAACTGCTTGGTGCTGTGAAATTAAAACTGAAACTCCTCTCCTCTGTTTGTGTTTGGCATTTGGAACAGATTTCTTTTCAGGTGGAGAGGGGGAGTAGAACTCCTTAGCATCAGAGTGTGTTAATAATAATATACAAAATACTAATGCTCTGATTGTAGTTTTGAAAAATCATTTCTTAGTGAGCACCTAGAAGCCAAGAGGAACATCGCTGCCAAATTTCAAGTTTGTGGGCTTTACGGTTCTGGAGATTTTGTGATGATGTGTGAATGGTATTTCACTTATATATATATATAGATTTATGGTTAAATATTACAGAGAGAATTGGGTGTGTGTTGTCCTAGGGAGCAAAAACAAGATTATCAAAGTTCCAGGAAATTCTCAACATTCAAGAATGCTCAGACTTCTCTCTCACCATAGATCCCAAAATAATTTCTGCCACTTAAGAAAAAAATAAATGGCCTCATTTTTCAGGATCAGCTGGCAAATTCCTCCTACTCCTTCATAAACATATGAAAAATGGTTGTTTAATGAAAAGAAGAACTAGGGGGTGACATGATAGCTATCTTGCAATATCTAAGGGAAAGAAGATATAAAGAAGAGGGGGTCAACCTATTCCCCAAAGCACCTGAAGGCAGGACAAGAAGCAATGGATGGAAACTAATCAAAGAGAAAACTAACTTAGTAATAAGGAGACATTTCCTGACAGTAAAACAATTAATCAGTGGAATGACTTTCCTGCAAAAGTTGTGAGTGGTCCAACATTGGAGGCTTTTAAGAAGAGTTTGGACAACTATTTTTCTGAGATGGGATAGGGTTTCCTGCCTGAGCAAGGGGTTGGACTCGAAGATCTCCAAGGTCCCTTCCAATTCCGTTATTCTGTTATTCTTTCTTCCAGGAGAAGATTATTTTTCCAAGAAGAGGGGGAGAAGGCTTTTCTTTAGGTCAATAGTTATGTTAGTACAGGACCTTCTCATTAAACAGCTACCTTGTTCCACACATAACTCTGGAATACTTTCTAGCCACCCATCTAATCATAATTTCTGTTCACAGGGCAGGAAAGGTACATTTCCAGACAACACACAGAGTTGCCACTACCCAAGAAACTTGAAACACATCATTTTTATGGCCTGAGAATACATATAGGGCTGACTGGAAGTTAAGCGTCATTATTACAAATAAATCAGATACCAAAGCATATGCTTGTGACACATTGGTACCCTTAAGTACCATTGATCCAAGACTTCAATCCATGCAGCAATACTAATGTAAAACGATCTAAACCTTAAGCTCCATTCAAACAGATGATGTACATCCAATATATCCAATTATATTATGTATATCCAATTATAGTGTACTTTATCTAAAAAGTTAATAAAGTAAATTCCCTAATGCAAATTAACATATAGAACATGGGAAGGAAAGCAGGTACCTACTTTCATTTAAGACTATTCACCTAGCTCAGCTTTTCCCAGCTCAAATTTGGCAATTTGGCAGTCCAAATGTGACCTGTAGTGAGCAGATGGAGAAAGGATCTAAGCATGCCCTTCAGCCCTACATCCTGGATGCATCAGTGGGCTATGCAGTATTTTTTGCAGCCATCGACACTGAGCAATTAACAAGAGAACTGCAAAATGAATTATTATTAAGAGGAAGAAAAGGAAGTTAAGAAGATTGGAACTGTATAGGCTCAGATGCTGGTTTTGATAGAATTGAAATACATGCCAGAGATCAACAAGAGTTTTCTCCTTCTGAGGAGGAAAAATAAAGCATAGATTTATGACTTAAAAGACAAATTTTATTAAAAACTAAATAGAGGACAAGGATAACTGTCTTTTTGCTTGAAATAGTCATTGGTAGAATGACCAGTGAGTAAGATCACATTCAAAACTTCAAATACAATGCTATGGGGAGATTGGAGAGATGAGTGGAATCTAAGATTTAAGTATAACTTTACCTTGTTTTCCTACTCTAAACGTGTTTTTGTTATTTGGAGTCTACGTTTTTGAGTCTCTGTTTAAGGATTAATCAATTACCAGGCATGTTCAAAATATCAGAATCCATACAGCAGAAGAGCATTCCTTTAAATAAAAGAATCTTTTTATAAATCCTTGCCTACAACTTTCACTTTTCAGAGAAGAGAAATTCCCATAGCCTGCTCCTCCAGGTAGCTTCTCCAGAATAATCCTTAACTGACTTCAGTTAGGACCACTTTCTCTTACCTCCTGTTAGCTACCTAGATATTTTTTAGATGTGGCGCAGTGGTGGTATTTAATTTTTTTTTGCTACCAGTTATGTGGGCTTGGATTGGTGGGCATAGTGTGGCTTGTTGAGTCTGGCAGGGGAAACATACTGCAAAATCCCCATTTCCAACCGATTCCAGGGGAAGGATACTGTAAAATTCCCATTCCCTCCCCACCCCACTAACCTGCTTTCCAGCTCTGTTCTCCTGTGCAGGGCAACAAAAGAAGACCCAGCTGATCAGCTGGGACTTGGGAGGCAGAGAATAGATGGGGGGGGGGGCAGTCAGAGGTGGTATTTGCCACTTCTCCAAACTACTCAAAATTGCTTCTACTGGTTCTCCAGAACCATTCAGAACTGGCTGAATACTACCTCTGATGTGGAGTATCTTTGCTCACTTTCAGTCCATTGAAAGTTAGATCCATTTGCAATACAGGGTCCACCTCTATTTATCAAAAGCTCCTGTCTCTGAAAAAGAGGAGAACAAATTTGAAAAATCTGAGTGCTTCTTTTATATTCAGCATTCAGTAGCTGGTGATTCTGGTCATCAAAGCTTAATCTACTAATGACTAAAAGATGGACAAATCTCATAGTAGAGAATGAATATAAATTCTTCAAGAATTAATGAAACATAGGTACAAATTGCTGGGCAATTAGAGATCAATAAATACATTAATTACCGAACAAAGAACAAGAAATATTAGCTTTAGCTAAAAAGCAGCATGTCTTTGGTGGGAACTTTTCAAGTATCAGACTGCCCCAAAGTCATTAACTAATTAAAATTGCAGGCTTGTTTTAAGCCAATTGTACTGAAAGAGCAACAAATAATATAATTAATATGTTGCCACTGGTCATGCTGCCTGGCAAGATAATTTTCTCCTAAACAGCAGGAAGATGAATAGCATGTGAAATAATTGCAACATGCAACTGTGGAATGGCTCATGCCAGGTATTTTTATTTTAAGTGTCTCTCTAACAAACTTTGTGCCAACCTGGGTGGATTTAGACTCGTCAACTTACCTACAGAGGGAATTCTTACGGTCATTTCAGAAAACACAACAGAGATGCATGTTTCTCTATAGAGGGTTTTGCATTGCTTGAATTATGACTGTATCTTTAGGAACTTAATCCAAATCTATTTATTTATTAAATTTAACTAGTACTTACATACAGTAAGTGCAGCTCACAACAATGAAAAACAAAAATTAAAAATATAAATAAAAACAGTAGCTTGGCAATCATATTGAAATCCCAATTAAAAATTCAATTTAACACAAAACATAAACAGCAGATGTTGAATTTATATTTTTATCGACAAAGAAAGAAAGAGACTAGTATAGACCTATTTCAAGCTATTTAGCTCTCATCAACTAGCCATACCTTGCTATCTGATGAGAGCTAAATAGCTTGAAATAGGTCTATACTAGCCTCCCTTTCTTTCTTTGTCAGTAAAATATAAATTCAACACGAAAATAGTTTGTTGCAAAAGTGACTGCCTGAGAAGGCTCTTGGATTGGGGCTGAAAGGTGAAAGTGGATCAGTATGCTCCATTCCATAATTGGGTAGACCAGGTTGCACTGATGAAAAACACATAAACAGCAGATGAAGAATAATTCTCCACTGTATATCTTTCCAGAACAATACATATGCTAATTGGACTTGACACCTGTGATTCCTGCTATAGATCAGTAGGGAGCAAAATTGCCACATTCAGGTTCAGTGGCAGAATTCCTTTCAATATCCAACTGTAAGTCTAGAATAAATGACTCTTTCTGGAATAATAAATCCTTTGGAATTATTTTCCAAGTAGGTATGATCAGTAGTTCTGTTCATTTGATTTGAATCTATTAGGACTTTCAAATCCTAATATTCTTCATAAAAAAGGAGTCCCTGTGGATTTTAACTCCACTAGTCATCACCAACAGTAGGCATGGTGCTCAACTCCATTTTAAGGCCACTGAGTCAGCACTGATCAAAGACATTTCTACAGTCATGTGGCCAGCATGACATCACAGAGCACTTCCCACTAAAGTGATACTTATTTATCTACTTGCATTTGCATTCATTTGAATTGCTAGCTTGGTAGGAGGTGAGGCTAGGATGGGAGCTCACCCATCATGTGGTGCTTGGGTCTTGAACCTGGGCTGCTGGCTTTCCAGTCAACAAGTCCAATGTCTTAATCGCTGAGCCGCTGCACCATCAATATTCTTCATAAGTAATAGTATTTTTTTTAAGATGGAGCTAGAATTCAATTAGCTGAAATTATTTTCAGTGAGTCATGAGTTAGATTAATTGCTTGATCTAACAATTGAGAACCAAGTTCAAGCAATTTAATTTTAATTTAACTAAATATGGCTACATGATTTCTTACAGGAGAATAATTGGTGAATTCTTCAAGGAAGTTGAATAAAATGGCATCTAGTTAATGAAGGTGTTTGTCAGTCCAGAGCCTGAAGATGATACCATGAAATCCAAATAAAGCCAGGTCTTTATTTGCTTACATCTAATATACAGAACCCTACCAGATAAAAGCTGTAACCTTCTAACCAAATAGATATACCCTGAGAGGTTCTAGGACAGGGGTGTCAACTCATGGCCCATGGGCCAGATGCATCATGCATTGGCCACGCCTACCCCAGTTTAGCGAGGGGGGGGAGTTGCAATATTTCACATGATGACAATGTGTCATTGTGAGTTTGACACCCCTGAGATATATCCTGAGATATTTTAGGATGTGACTATCCTGAACCTCAGGGGACGTGATGGCTCAGTAGCTAAGATGATGAGCTTGATGATCAGAAAGGTCGGCAGTATGGTGGTTCGAATCTCTAGCACTGCTTAACGGAGTGAGCTCCTGTTACTTGTCCCAGCTTCTGCCAACCCAGCAGTTTGAAAGCATGTAAAAATGCAAGCTCTGTTCCCACTTTGGTGGGAAGATAACGGCGTTCCGTGCGCCTTCGGCATTTAGTCATGCCAGCCACATGACCATGGAGACGTCTTTGGACAGTGCTGGCTCTTCGGTTTTATAATGGAGATGAGGTGGAAACAACTAGCACATATGTGCAAGGGAACCTTTACCTTCACCTTATCCTGAACCTCATCCCCCTTCCCATTCAATATAGACTGGGCAGTCTCTTATTTTGGCCTTGTCTTTGAATATGCAACCTCCCTAGGAAAGCACAATGCTCTTGCCAGAATTCCTCTGCCCCTCACTTCTCCATGTGCATATTCCATTACAGTGTTACAACATAGTTATTTTGTGTATTATTTTAAAATTAATTGCATTTAACACTGAGCTGCAGTGCTAACATACAGTTAGACTGCAAATGCAAATTTGATTACTTCAAAGGTACTATGAAAACTGGTAGCATCTGTCTTTTCCTAGCAAGTACATTTGTGAAAGTGTTATCTTCCTATGCTAATGATTTTGGTTTGTAGTAAGTAGTAAGGAATTAAGTTATTTTAAATAATGAAGTTTAGTGCTACATTGAAAAAAACAATTCTCTTTAAGTGAAATTGCATAAACATTGCAGTGCTGGAGAAAGTTCTAAATGCAAATTTCAATTACAGATTATAACATGCTTTGAAGTAAATGCACATTATTTCTCCAGATTCTAGAGTCTAGAAGATTAACAGTAAGCAACTGAACTCACTGAATGCAATGTAGTTTGTTATTGTGGTGTACTAATCAGGTCCTATAAATTTTAAATTGTTGCCTTGATTTGGATCACTAATCTGCTCTGATTTATCCATTTAATCAATTTAGAAAATTGAGACTGACGCATTGAACTGATTTGATATCGTGAATCAATTTACAGAAAAGGGGTTTTGAGAATATGCATGGTTAAATATGGTTAAATCAATGGAGGATCCTAAAAATTGATTTGAGAATTTTGTTGTCACTTTTCAGTTGGATACAAAGATTTGACAGAATCAGCTCCAAGTCAAATTTCGTTTTAAGTTTTGTAAAAACCTATTATTTGTATCTCTAGTAAGCCACCATTCTAAATGAATAACATCCCAGACTTTTCTGTCCCCAATTTAATGAAATATTTGCAAATGGCATCAATCCACAGGCCATATTCTGTGCTCTGTTGGTTGTAACTTTTATAATTACTTACCACACAATGGGTGGTGTCTGTCATAAATTAATAATATAATCTGTGCAAGGGGTTTATTGAAAACAGAATACAGATTATCCCATCCAACACTGAAAATACTACATAAAACAAGCTCTGAAAAAATGATAAGAAATTCTTATGAATCCTAGTAGCACAGTAACTGCTACGGCATTTTGAACCAGTAGCAACTATTATGTGCTTCAAAGGCAACCCTACATTACATTAACTTACCAGGAGATGACTAAAGCATGAGGTACCATAGGTAGAGCCTCTAGTCCCCAAATGGGCACCAGTGACACACAAAATGATCTAGTGCATTTCTTCTAACATGGATAAAAATTAGGTTTCTTGGAATTGTAGTCTGAATCCATCTGGAAATACCAAATTGGGAATACCAAGAGAGCAATGGAATTGGTCTCCCCAGTGCAATCATCACTGGTGTATTAGATTAGGTATAAGAGCCGTGGTGGCGCAGTGGTTAGAGTGCAGTACTACAGGCTACTTCTGCTGCCTGCCACCTCCCTGCAATTTGGGAGTTCAAATCTCATCAGGCTCAAGGTTGACTTAGCCCTCCATCCTTCTGAGGTGGGTAAAATGAAGACCCAAATTGTTGCGGAGGAGACGGGACGATGACAATAAGCTGACTCTGTAAACCACTTAGAGAGGGCTGTAAAGCACTGTAAAGTGTTATATAAGTCTAACTGCTATTGCTATTCTCTGACAGTACTTGAATACTGACCAACAAGAGCTAATCAACTATGGATGGAGTAGGCAGAAGATTCTGAAGCCAAAATGAAGAACAAAAGTGGGCACAGATAGAAGATTTATCCAGGATTTATGCAGATAGTTTATAACTCTCTATCAGTCTCTTTGTCCCCTAACTTAAAAATAAGGAAATAAAAAACCAATAAATAGAATGTTGGCACACTACAGAGTAAAGCAATAGGATCTAGCTTTATACACATTTCCTGGAATGTCTTTAGACTTCACAAAGATCTTATTGGGATGGAGAGAAAACAAGATTCCTTCCTTCCTTCCTTCCTTCCTTCCTTCCTTCCTTCCTTCCTTCCTTCCTTCCTTCCTTCCTTCCTTCTTATGGCCTTATGGCAGCTATTTTTTGAGTGTGCCTATCAAATACTCTCAAAGTGTGTCCTTATCCCCCAAGAAGATTGCTTCCTCCTGGCATATACACAGGTTATACAGTAAGTAGGAAAGATAAGACTGATTACTCAAATAATCTAACAACCAAAAATGCTGCCTTTTCTCCTTCCCCTAATTTTTAAAAATGGCCTGGGTAGCTGGCAATAAAAACAGCAACTTGTAGTCTCTTTCCCAGTCATTAGCCCCATATATGAACTCTGGAAGATGTAGCTAGTGATGTCATTCTTCTTGTGTTACAGAAATACCACAACCAACAATAGAACTCTATCATTTCAGTGACTGTGTGTGCAAAAAAGAAAAAAAAATGGGTGGGAGGAAATAGGAATGGAAGGGGATTGAAATCTAAATTAACCCTGGGGAGAAAAAAACCAGGTGCCATTTTTGTATTGTGTTCAAATGAGATGCAGCTGCTGCACTGAAAATGTGAAAGCAGGAAGAAGAGTTCTATAATTAGGCTTCCCCAAAGAGGCTGGAAAGTGGTAAGTGCGCACCTGACACTAAGCAGGGAAAGATAAACTCACCCAGCTGTCAGCCAACTAACTGAAGGCAGAGCATTGCTATTTGGAGAAACAATGGGAAATGCTTAGGAAGCTGCAATTAGCATGTGTACAGCAAATGAATGGAGCCTGATGGCATTTACTGGTAAGAGCTTGACAGTTCTAAGGTGAAGTGGAAGGAGAAACAGTTCCTAGAAGATGGAGATCTTAGCTGATCGGAAGTCTGTGGTCCTGGAATTCCTACATTAAAAGAATCACAGTCCAGTTACAACCCCAAGTGTTCTGACCCGGCTCCCCAAACACGATGAACACTCTAATATGGACTCAAAAGATTCCTTTATTTGGAATACCCTGGCAAAAAGTTTATCTCACAGGCTAACACGTCTGGCTGGTCAGAAGATGAATACTTGTCTGCCACAGCTATTTATCTCCACCCCCTGCCTTTTATCCCCATAGCTAGGGTGCAGCCTCGCAAGCAGTGGTGGCTCTTCCTTTCCCAGGATCGGCCCACAGCTTTCCACTGCTCTCATTTTCTCTGCCTTCTATGCAGCCACACATCAGGCACTGGACCCAGATGTTCCTCCTCTTCTTCATCAACCATTTCCAGATCTTGCGGCTGTTGACTCCATTTGAGAGCTGACAGATGGCCCAGGCTCCACCTTTGTCTCTTTCTCTCTCCCTATGCCAGCTCCATTCCCACACCTCTTCCTCCTCCTCTGATTCAGCTGCTGGAGGGGCCAGCAACTAACACACCACAACACCAAATTTATCAGGATTTATGATCAGATCTGGTATCTACAAAATCTTTAGCTCTTTGGATGGATACATATTGTAGTGTTCGCGAAGAATGAGACCGGAGACCAGCGTAACTTTAGCTCTTTTATTTAGTTCTGAAAATCCATCTGAACCAGGAGCCGCGGCAGCTCTTTTTATAGATCCTACGTCCTCCCCCAGTCCATTCCTTTTCCGTGTTGTCCGCTCTGGTTATGAAATTTTTGCACCTTTTGAGAGCGGATAACAATGGATGGAACATTTTTCTCATCCGCTGTTCCTTTTTACAAACGTTTTGCATCCGTCGGCCAGTGTGACATGGGCCTTAAGAGATCTGTAGGAGAGTGCATAATGCATAAATGTGCCTACCTCCCTGTCCTATTGTTTCTTTTATTTTTTCTATTTTTCTTATATGTATCCATGTATTCATACTAGGTTTTTTACTTATATCTCTTATCTTGTAAGCAATTGAACAAACCAAATAAATAAATGAATAATAAGACTCAGGTATTTTATAATTAATGATTCAGGATCTTGATGTAAACATAGGTTAATTCAATAACCAAAGTTATTAAGAAAAAAACCACCTTGAAATGTTTTTGTCAATTTTTCTCTTATCTTTTCCTTTTAGAGAGAAGAGAAATGCTAACTTTATGAATAATTGAGTACTAATCCCTCAGCAGATGTGAGCAGGAAAAACGAATTGTTTATTTTAAAATCAAAAATTTTAGACCCATTCTCTACAATAATAGTATGCAATATTTTGGCGATTGAAAATGAAACTTTCTAAAGCCACTTTGTCTGGGTGTGGCAGGGATATCAACAGAGGGAGATGGAAACTGGAATATCTACCTTGTTTTGTGATTTTTCTTCAATAATTTTAGAATGGTATGGGTTAAAAACTCTATTAGGACTTAACTTCTATTTTTTTTAAAAAGGGTTTCGCAATTGAATTAATTCATTTAATATTAATAAAGAGAAAAGGGCTCAAACAGACTGCAAAAAATGAAGTTATTTGGAAAATGAATTTGAAGAGCTCATGGCAGATTGAATTTTGTATGGTTAAATTGCAGGAAGACTGACTGTATACTCAGTGATGGAAAAGAATGGAAAGTTCAAAATGGAGGAACGGTATTCTGGAAAAGTGTCAGAATTTGCTGGATATGACAAAGCTGGACTGCATGGTCAGAGAAAAAAAAAGACTATTTTTTTTCTGAAAATTGGAATGTTATTATGAACTTTTGATATGTTATGATAATTTATGGATTTTCAAGGACTGAGAAAGATGTGTGATTAAGGGAGTTGCAAATATCTAAAGGAGACATAATTATAAGATTCTAAAACTCCCTGTTGAAGAGGTCTAAATCATTATGTTTTCAAGAGGCAACTGAACTTTCCTTTTTTTTCCTTTGAAGGAAATTTACTTCTCATTCAAGAGCCTCTTTAGCTTCTTAATATGAGAGTGAAACATCTGAAAGAAAAAAAAACAGAAAGTCTAGTGCCTCTTTGAAAAAAACCTTCTGAGCCAATCATGACCGTGGATGGACTGAGAATCTCCATAGACATAACTTTAGTTTTCTCTATCTCTAATTTTTTTTTTCTCTTCTTTTCCTTCTCTTTTGCTTTAGATTTGACTTTGACTTCATGTAAATTTTCTCAGTACGTATAAATTTAGAATAAAATATTGAACCCAATTGGGTCACAGGGTTATCCGTGCTATTTGAACAATAACCTTTAAGCCAGTGGATTTAATTATAAGAAATGGATTTCGACTGTAAAATGTGCAGTTTCGTCCCAATTGTACTAGAAAAAGTCAATTCAGAAGGGGCTCTTCCTGGCAAATTTGTTTAAAAAAGATGATGAAAGATGCTGCATCAGCATTACTTGCACTGGCAGATAGAGGGGGTGATATAACCTTTGATGTCTCTTCAGCTCTGAGACTATGAATAAAGTTGGCAACCCAGAATAAAGAAATTGGACTATCGTTTGCAAAAGGCAGGCTGATAACAAACATTAGAAATACCAAAATAATTTATTGGAAACACACATTTCCAGGTTTCTCCAATGAGCCAATAAAAATCAAAGAAACAATTACAACTTTACAAATAATTTTGGAAAATAATTAGAATATTGTGTGAAATAAATCTGATATGTGTTCCATATTAACATACTTCTAATGTCTATTCCTTTTGGTTAACAAATACTGAAAGCTGATGGTTCCCTACTGAACGCTGATTGGCCAATGAATAGCTAGCCTATTGATTGGCCAGTCAGGCAGCAGGGAAAATCAAGAGCCATCATGGGGGTCACAAGCCACGAGCAGCCTCTCTGATAAAAGAGCTGGCCGCGGCTCCTGGTTCAGATGGATTTTCAGAACTAAATAAAAGGAGCAAGTTACCTGGTCTCGCGTCTTCATTCTTTGCGAACACTACACTGCGGATGAGGGTAGAATCTGAGAGCGAGACCAGTCGAGCACATGGCAATGAGACCGAGCAGATGAAATTGGCCGGAACCACTCACCACCCACACCATTCAACCAGTAACAGAGGACTGGGAATCCTACATCATAGTTCCTCATGTTCCTGGAAAGCAATGATTTGCAAGAATCTCCGACAACCGAAAAAGAGCCGTTGTTCCTGATGCACTGTGGGCCCACAGTGTTCAAGATGGCAAGAGCTAGCGAAAACCAGAGATGTGAAACAGATGGCTGGCCAGATCCGAGAAAATTGCTGAAGGTCACTATGCACCAACCGTCTCAGCCTTATCTGGAGACATGAATTTCTACAAACGGGACAGAGAGCAAGGTGAGGAGCATCACAGATTTTGTAGTGGCTCTCAGGGACATTGGGGGGGCATTGCAATCCTAAACAGACGAAGCCATGAGGGATCGTGTGGTCCTGGACTGAGGAGACCTCACCCTACAAAGCCAACTGTTAACACAACCAAGATTCAGTCACTGAGGTAACGCTGAAGCCACGCAGTGAAGCAGCTAAAAAATCAGCAGCCAAAAATGGCAGCAATTTGAATGCAACCATACCAAAGCACTGGCCCGAAAGTGAGCCAAGGACAAGAAAAAGGCAGAGAGTGCGCACAAGACCACCACACACTACACGAATTAGTGATCGTCCCGATATCAACGATGATGACAGGAGATCCACAGACTCTAGTTGAACAAGAATAGGATGGGTGAAGGAAGGTCATAGTTTGGGTTTCCAGTGAGCGGGTGCGGGAGAACCACCCCATTCCGAGGTGCCGTTCCTAGATGCTTGTGCCGGTACTGCGAGAGAGGATGGGGTCACATCACAAGAGTATGCCCAAAACCGTAAGGAGCTCAGCCCTGACTAGGGACCAACACCAACACCAAGAATCAAAGAAAGACAAACAGTGGACCATGAGAGTCACGAAGCAAGGGCAAGCGGCTTAAACGGAAACTATAGAAAGAAGAAACAAACCAAGCCATCACCATCAAGTCATTCTAACGAACAAATGGGCCAAAAAGTACCATGTGGCAGTCAGGACGGACTGAATGTGATGTTGAAGCCAAGAATGGTGAAATGAGTGGTAGTTTCAGGATCTTTTATCTTTGTCGATGGTGTCATTGATACCATTAAAAGATCTGGTACCGCATCTTGCAGAACTGGAAACTAGAACACATCACTTTCTGAAAGACTGACAAAGGAACGAATACCGGTCGTCGGACTTGGCATTTCCACATCACTCAAGAACACAGTAAAATTCTGCCTTCTAACCAGCATTAGACCGAAACCGGTAAGCCTGTTGGGACTCGAGTGGTTTGAACCTCTAGAATCGGTGTGCCAGCATTAACAGCATCGCCGAGACAACTGGGAGGAAGAACCTAATGAGGGAGTTCCAGGAACGTCTTCAATGGGAAACTAGGCAAAGTACCCGAGGCTCCCCTATATCATTTATTTAGATCCACAATAGCTCCTATTAGGCTAAAGCGAGGCGAGTTCCCCTTCGCATTAAACCGAAGATTGGATGAGAAGCTGAACAAACTTCAGAGCACAGTCAATTCTTGGACCCAACTGACCACGCCCAAGCTGGGGAAACCCCAAATCGTGACCCCAAGTTTAAACCAATGGGGTCGTGCAGAATCTGTGGTAACTACAAGGCCACTCTTAAACCATGGCTACAGCAAAGCACATATCCTGTTCCGTAGTGCAACAACCTACTACAACTCATTGGGGAGGAGCAATGGTCTTTTGCAAAAGCTCGATCTTGCCCAAGCATTACAACAATTACAGTCAACCCGGAAACAGCAGAGGCACAAATGATCGTGACTCATAGGGAGCCTTTCAATGCAATAAGACTGCAATTTAAGTCAGCCGTGGCCCAGGGCTGCTCCAAAGCCTGATGGAGCGGTTATTACAAGGGATAAAAGGAGTTAGTCCCATATTTTGATGATGTGCGGGGGGGGGGATGGTGTCAGCCAGCGATGTGAGACAACTAGAAGCCTGTCTCAGAGTAGTCTTACAAAGGTTCCAGAAGGTGCGGACTCAATGTCAAAAAAGAAAATGCCAGTTGGCCACCTCAAAAAGTCGATGATCCGGGGTTATCTAATCGATAAAGAGCGGCATCCACCACCAAGAGAAAAAACTAAAGCCAATCAAAGAAGCGCCTAGACCCAAAAAACAAAGTAGAGTTTCAACATTCTTGGACTTAAAATTTTTACAATGTTTTTCTGCCACAGAAGGCAACAACGGCAGAACCACTCGATAGGCTACTGGATAAGGCAGCCACCTGGACCTGGGGATGACCGTGAAGAGACAGCGTGCTGAGGAGTAAAAAAATCTTAATCTCATCCAACTCTATATTAATGCAATTACAGCGGAGACACTAACATTGACAGTCACCTGCCGACGCGTCACCGTTCGGGCTTCGGACCAGTACTTTAGGCACATTCTGCCTGATGGAAGGAAGCACCGATCTATTCTATCCAAACAACTATCCAAACTGAAACGTAAATCCAGTCAATTGGACAAAGAGGCATTTCGCAGCAATAGTCAGTGGTCAAAGCGGTTCCATTGAAATACCTTTACGGTATGGACCTTTACCCTTATTACAGATCACAAACCCCTATTTGGGATACTAGAGGGAACAGGCCGCACCCCAAACATACTATCCCCACGGAATGACAAGGTGGTCCGAGTTCGTGCAGCCTACATTATAAACTGATTCACCGCTCTGGGCAAAGAACATTTTCCCACACCAATGACATTTGGAGCCATACTTCCCCTACCAGAACTAGGGACTGGACGACCCAGCACCAAACACGATCTACCCTACAGATTGAGGACTCTATCAAACCTTACCCATAACCGCAGCGGACATTGCAGGAACAATGACAAGAGACAAAACCTTATCACAGGCTTTAACACTGGGTAGGAAAAGAGTGGCCGGGAAAACGAGACAGACCTTAAATTTTAACCATTCCATAGCACAAGAGCAGACTGAACTGTCATTGTTAAAAGGTTGCATTTTATGGGGGAGTCAGGCTGGGTTAATTACCGGAACGTTACAAGAGCAAGTATGAGAATGTTGCATGATGGACACCCGGCATGTGTGTACCAATGAAATCCCTGGCCAGAGTTATGTATGGTGGCCAGGGATGGATAATGGCTATTGGAAAATGGGTAGCACCTGCGGAAAATGCCAAAGATCCCAACCTGCACCCCCTTCAGCACCTATTTACTAGACTGGAAACATCGAGGGGCCCTGGTCAAGAATCCCACATAGATTTCGCAGAGGCCGGACAAAAGGACATACATTTTAATCATAGTAGATCGCTTACTACCAATTGCTAGCAAAGTAAGCCATCTGAATCTACCACCACAGAAAGCAGTTATTTAAACAACTACGGAAACTGTTCACCACACATTGGGTTACCGACTTGCTAGTCTCAGATAACGGGCCGCAGTTTAACTGCACTAACATTTGAAAAAATTCCTCGCGAACATGGCATAAAGTATGGCTTTGTAGGCACTGGCCGACTGCTACGAAAGAGGGCAGAACGCATGGTTCGGAATTAACCAAAGAAACTTTAGAAAATTAAGACACAGGGAACATACAATGAAAAAAATGATAAAAATGCTCACCATACAACACATAACACCAGCTCTACTACAATAAAAGTCCCGCAGAATTACTAACGGGCAGCAAAATTAAGATCACAATTGGATAGATTTACACCCAACATTCAACTCTTGAAAAACCAACTGACTCCTCCAGCAGACAACGCACATTCGAAACCAGGAAACCTAGTATGTGCAAAAAATCTCACGGGCACCCACTATGGTGTACCGGAAAAAAATAATACAAATAATGGACCCGATCATATAGACTAGTGACGGAGTGCAGAAGCTGAGAGACACATTGCTTCAATTACAGATCACGAACATGCGAAGCACACTGGACACATCCATGACCACGAACAAACAGCACACCACCAGAACCAGAGCAAACATTAAACATATACAATTAATAGACCAACCAGAGAGGGGGGAGACCCCTCAAACACAAATAAGGGCGCGGAAGGGGGAAACCCCCCAGCAGAACAAGAAACCCGAACAAATGCAAAATACAAAACATAAACAACATTCGCACCATAAATTCAGATAAAAACAATGGATTTACCTGCAGAAGACTTCAGTTGAAAGAGGGAACAGTGAGGCACAAGAAGACTAGAACCACTCCAGAAGGAGCAGCCGAGCGACTCTACCAGCCCGGGTGGCCAGGCGGGAGCAGCATGGGCTTGAACATACCACCTTCCAGGAGATTCCACAGATTAAGGATGGAGAAACAGCAATCCCGTCCGAACCCCGCCGAAGACAACAACAAACTAAACTCCATGGTCAACTAGACAACAAAAAGGCCCCCCTATCTACGTGACTACTAAGGTAGGGACGCATACCCAAAGAGGGGAGGGTGTGTCATATTAACCTTACTTCTAAAGTCGAGTATGTCCTATTGGTTACAGAATACTTGAAAAAGCAATGATTGGTTCTCCTACTCGGATTCTGATTGCGCAATTATAGCTAGCCTATGTGATTTAGCCCAGCCAGCAGCATGAAAATCAGAAGCCGTCATTGG
>BHFT01056159.1:0-77615 GCA_004320025.1 Laticauda laticaudata
ATAGTAAAGCACTGAAATACTGACTGTAATGTATTAATCAGGCAAGCTAGGACTTTATTTGCTAAAATCTGGAAAAATGAAAAAATACTAATCGACAGGAGGATTCATTCAGAAATATTGGAATGTGCTGAAATGAGTAGATTGACATTTGAAATCAGAGAACAAGATGATAAACAATTTTATAAAATTTGGGATCTATTCTATCAATTGTTAGACAATAAAACATAGTAATGAATTATATAATTTTTTAGAAAATAATAAATATATAAAGATGTATTATTTTCTTATTACATCTATAAATGATTTGAGATGATAATATGAACTGTAATGAAACAAATTAAGTAAAATATGATTATTTCATAAAACATGAATGAATAAAAGTATAGTGAAATGATTGATTAATAATAATATTAAGGTATTTAATACTTGATTGAAAATACATGAATATATACAATGTAACTGTAATTGAAGACTACGAAATGGAAGCACAAAACAATTTGTAAACCAACCGGCACACTATGTATATATATGGAAGATGGCTTGATGTTCTTATGTTTTATTTGTTTATGTTTGTTTTAAAAACCAATAAAAATTAAAAAAAATTGATAGCTACATGATAGAGAAGAAAATATAAGTTAATAACAAAAATATAATAATAACAAAATAAATATTTTCTCTTTAATTCATACCTCTAATGATTATAATATATTGAACAGGGATTTAGAAACAAATTTGACAACAACTATTAGAATACTTTGCATGAGAAATTGAATCATCTGATTGGATTCCTGGCTTGTATTACTCTCCCTTTAATACTTCTCTGGTGGGGAATGAGCAAGTGAAGCCAAAGGAATTTACAACAGGCTTTGCTGCTAAACAGTGTCTATTAACTGAATAAACTAATTCCCATGCTTGACAATTTAATCTGTATAAAAACTGGATTCTGTAAAAAAAACTTTTGAAAGTCATCAAAATTATACAAAGGTTAGCAGCTTTTATAGTAAGTCAGAATATTGGCATTAATAACTGTTTATGGACAGCCAAAGAAAATAAAGCAATTTAAGATTAAAAATGACAATCAAATAGAGGTAGAGTTTACAGCTTGTATTGATAGGATACATACAAATCTTACTGTTTTTTTAAGCATTCCACCATTACATTCTACTTAAAATGAAAAATTTTCTTGATGCTTTTCGAATATATGCAGTGTTTTCTAAGATGGAAGAAAGATACAACATCACCAGTATGTCTATTTGCATTTAGGCAGAGCATAAAGTTTTGAATACCACTAATTGTCAGGCATGAACAATCAGATTCATACATGAAGAGTTCAATTAACTACCTATACACAGAAATCTTTTCAGGCTGATGGTTTGCATGTGGGTAAGACTAGATAAGGTTCAGCAACATTCAAGCATGGTCAGACTTCATCCTCTTGTGCCCAGATAGGAATATCAGATAAATTCCCCATTTGACTTCTCTCCTGACACTGCTAGTGTCTTTCCAACATTACCCTCCTTTCAAAACAGCCCTTCCCTTTATTCGTGGCACCCTCATTGTCTGAGTTTTCACAAAAATAAGGGAGGGATGAAAATGAAGCCAGTTCAAAGGAATCCACCCCCATATCTGAAGTATCCGTTGGAGCAGGTGCTGCTGTCTGGAATATATCTAGATGATCAGCATGTTTCTCTCCCATCTCTATCAGGAAGTGAAGGCCGGAAGCGGATGGTTGGACTGCATCAAGACATGTCTCCCTCCAGAGGGTCCCACTCTGTCTGGTTAACTCCTTTACTTAGATTCCTCAGGTGGTTCCGGTGCATGGAAGGGAACTGGGAGTTTGGGAGGCTATGGCTTTTATAGGAAACGTTGATGGAAATGCCACACCAAGTCAAGGGCATGCACATAGCTGTATTTTCCAGGAACATTTGAATTCAGGGAAGGGGAAATCTTTGATATCCGCTGCTATTTTATGTCATCAAAAGTCTCTTAATGTTCTGGGCGGCACCTTTAACACATACACCCATGCCCTGCTGTCTGGTTATCATGGCAAGGTAGAAAAACCTCCTCCCTCAACGTTGCAGGCACATACCACTATTCTGTGAGCTTCAAGTCCCTTTCTTCCACCGAAAATAGTGGAATATAAGGCGATACAGTATTCGTGGGACTCCCTAGATTATCCATCTAGGCCCATGAAAACTGGTCAAGAGATGGCTGATGGCAAATAAATCCTGAGGCATTAGTGATGCCCCCAATACCTTGTTAGCTGCTTCTGCAAGAATTTGCCAAAAGTTAGAGGGTTGTAAAATCCTTGTAATAACCAGGATCTGGTGTGTTCATTATTACACAGGTTTATGGAACACTGCATCCAGCATCAATTTCTTTGAGCCGGGTACATATATAATGTAAAGTCAAAGCAAGAGAAAAAATGACTCCATCTTCTTGCCTCAGATATAATGACTTAGTCTATTGTAGCATTTTCAGATTCTTATGGTTGGTATTGACCAACACACTCCTTCTAAGAAATGTCTCTATTGGTCAAAAGTTGTTTTAATTTCTGACAGTTCATATTTTCTTTATGGGGAAGGGATGCTCTGCAGTAAAATGCACAAGGAAAAAAAAATGGTTTCACCTCTCTGGGGTCTCCTGTAAGAGTACTGTTCCTGTAGCCATATTGAAAGTGCAAAACTAGATCTTAATCTTGAATGGATTGGGGTTTTGAAGAAGGGGCTGTGGTAATTGTTTGACTCCTAAAATGCCACCTGCTCTGTGCTTGTCCAAGCAAATAGAATCTCTTTTTTTTAAAACAGTTGAGTTAGAGTTAACTTTATGTGCAAAGGTTGGAATAAACTTTGTGTAAAAGTTTGCAAAGCCTAAAAAACTCAGAACATCCTTTGTATTTTTGGGAGCCTGCAGTGTACTTTCTGGGGATCCATGTGGACTCCATCTATGAAAATGCAATAACCCAAGAAATCTAACTGTTGCAAATACTGTGTGATCTGTTTGGTCCCAGGGATTAAAATCATAGCAAAGAGGCAATATCCTATGACAGCTAAGGAGCTGTTAATTTTGAAGCAATATTTCAATTCTAATATGCGAAAAGGTTTTATTAGACTCCTAAAGTCACCAGCTTCAGCACCTATCCTCTTTGTCCATAAGAAGCAAGATCCTGGTTCCTAAAACCCAATCAGTGAGATCCCAATGAGGACCGTTCACAACTACAAAGTGCTTAATGTCATAACAGTGAGAGAGTATTATCCAGTACAGTACCCTGTTTCTCCAACAATACGGCCTCCCACAATAGGAAGTCCCAGCATGTTTTATCGGCATGAAATGAAATTAAACCCCTCCCCCCAAATTAAGTCCTATATTAAAACATGCAAAATGGGGGGGAATGGTGGGGGGGGCTTGCCGTTAGGAGGTACTTTTGTTGCACACCCGAATATGGTGTTGCCTGCGTTGACCCCGATACTAACTGCCTCACCAACGCCGAGGTCAACATCCCAGCCATTGCCGCCCGCCCGCCCAAAGATGCAAGGGGGGGGAAATTAAGTCACCCCTGAAAAGACAGCCTAGCCATTTTTTCAGGGCTCCAAAAAAAATAAGACCCAGCCTTATGTGAGAAACACGGTAATATTGGACTAATTGGATAGGTTGCAAAGTGCACATATATCTACCAAATTGATCCTTCAAAATGCATATAATCCCATCAGAATTGAGGAAGGGTATGAAGTTTTTGACAAATTCAAATATACCATTGGGGCTAGTAAATCATGGTGCTGTATTTTATATATATTTTTATTGCACGGTTTATTGCACAGTCCCAATATGTTTAAGATGTGAAGATGGTGCATACATGATAAAAGTAGGAAACTGTTCTGTATGCTTTGCAATTAATAGTTGTAGCTTGTGTAATTGGACTTGTTTTTAAGGGCTAACTATCTATTGTTTCTACTTGCACAGGAATAGTAAGCCTTACGGAATCTGCAATGCTTCAAAACTTTCTAATTCTATGAAATCAGCAAAGCAGTTGCAGTTGCAGTTGCTCCAGAGTCCACTGAAGGCTTGAGCATTTCTTTTTGTCTATTGGGTAAAGTCAGAATAACAGAAATTTTCAGCAATGTACAAGATACAAAATTCAGATGGAACGAAGCCTATTTAGTGATTGAATAGCTCCTCCTGTGAACTCTTGCCAGAGGGGCTGCTGTCTTTTCTCTGGGCCTCTACTTTGCACTCAGTATGGTTGTTCTCCTGTATACCCAGGGGGGAATTTTGGCCTGGCAAACTCTCTGCAGAAAAAGCAAAGTACTCATTCTTTGTCTGGCTGTGTCTTTCTCAGCACCTGCCTCTCAGCACCCAAATCTCTAATTTGGATGGATTCCTCCTCTCCCAACTCAGTCTCAGCCATCATGAATGGGGAGAAGGCCCAATAGTGAGACTCTGAGCTTGCTTCTTTCTGTTGCCCAGACTGACATTGATTTCTCCCACAAGGAGTCAAGGATCATGTAAACCTGATCTAAATTCTGGGGAACTCCTTTTAGTGTTTAGCTCTCATCTAAACTGACCAGTCAGGTTGCTTTATTCCAATTCAGGTTTCAAAGGTGCTTTTTCAAAAAGCGGTTGGCTGTTTTTTTCCTTGAGGAAGAAGAATAAAATGTTTTGCTTTTCATCCAAGAAGCTTCATCAGTTGTGATGGTGGGGGAATGGAAGAATGGGCACTGACCAGTTGAGACTGGATGGTCCTGAGATACTATAATCTTGATAGCATAATCAAGGTTAAATGCCATTTTGGATGGAGCACTAACCTCAGCAAGAAAATTTCTACTTTTAAAAATCAACCATAGATTTTGCATCAAAGGCATTTTATATTGCAATTTAATTCCAATGTGTATAATTAGTTCAATCAATAAAGTGCTCCCAAATAAGTACTACTTATCACCCCTGGAGAAATAATACAAGGAAAGAATGATAAAGATCAAAACTGTAGTAACAAAATACTAATCTGAGAAAGCTGCAGAGAGAGAAAAGGACAGATTCTTTGATTTAGTTATTGAGCTAATCCTGATCCTAATACAAGAAATTATTAAAGACTAAGAAATCATCTTTTCACAGGGATCAATGTGTAGAACTTGGTCTCACTTTAACTTTAAAAAATGAGAGGTTTTGGGAAATGACCTGGAAGCTGCTTTTGCAAAATGTTGCATTGATTATTGGTGGACTTTTGGGCCCAATTCATACAGCAGGTCATTATCTTTAAAACCCCAAATGGTATTGCAGCAAGATATTTCAAGCAATGTTTTGCAAGAATTGCATCTTCCAATCTGAAAGGAATTCTAATGAAAATTTCCTCCCTCCTAAGATTCATGAAATGTAAAATGCCATGACTTCTCTTGAATAGCTTCACCTTATGAAATGTTCTATAAACAAGTTAAAGCTATTTTATCTCCTTGAGCTTTTGTATCAGCTGACTGATTATAATCACCTATTAAAGATTTCAGTTTTTGGTTTTGCTTTGTTTTTATCTTGATTTGAATATAACTTTTAAACTTTTTTGTTGAATAGAATAGAATTTTATTGTCAGTTTAAATGTACATTAATCAGCATACATTAAAATGAAATTTCATTGCATTCAGCTCTCAAAAGGTAACCATTCTGCATATACCCACATGCACACATACATATGACATAAAGAAACATTACAATCTAGTTTGAATGTGTACATGTACATGATGAAAGAAAAAGAATCCTGCAAGTTTACAAGAAGGATGGCATAAGGAACAAAATTGTTGATGTGATACATCATACAGAGTCTTGGAATTGGAGCAAGTTGTAAGTATTGTAAATTAAAATAAAATAATTTGACATTATTATAAGCAGAAAATGATTTGTTTTCAGTGCTCCTAAATTTCTGTGGTTGAGCAGGCATTGCCCCTTAATTTATGGCTGAATTTGTGAGAAAGCAACTTTTACCCTCCACTTCTGGTCTATTTGGTTAGATTTACATGCTATGATTAGGTAATAAAAGTAGTCTGTATATTCAATTCATATTAGAGCATTAAAGCATAAATGAAATAGCATTCGGTGTTTCTTGTTCCCTGCAGTGTTTGGTATCTTCTCTGTAGATAGTAGCAGTCGTTTGGAACCAGATTCCCCCAAAAGATCTGGATGGCCCCCATTCTTTTATTCTTTTAAACAGCTATCCTCAACCTTTCCAGCTTGGCAGATCAGCAGGGGGAAGAGTGGATTGTTCTGTGTGAGTGGCAGGTGCATGCACTTTTGCACACAGCTCCATTTGCACAAACATCAGGCACATGCGCCCTCCACTTGCACAAATAGAGTTTTATGCAATCACGGGTGCACCCACCACTTGTGCTGCTTGATGGCCTGGATGTACCGGGCCATGGCTCAGGGATTGGGGACCCCTGATTTAGATGATCTATAAAGATCTGGCTCTTCACCCAAGCCTTTGCCAGGGAATATATATTTAATATATTGTTATTATTTTGAAAGCTTACATTTAAACTAAAAAACAATATGATTATTTTACCATTGTATAAATGATTATATACTTATAAAAAGAAAACTAATCTATTATATAAAGTACCTACTTACTGAGAGAGGAAAGAAAATACAAATAATATCAAGGAAAGAAAAACTGGGAGGAGGGGACCTAAAACTTTGGCAAATCTAAAAAAACCCTCATCAAATACAAAAAATAAACTATACATAACTCAGAGAAAAAAAATCTGAAACTTGCATCTCTATTTAGATTTATATATGCATTTGTTTATAAAATTAAAGTGAAATCATTTTTCAGGCTATTAAAATTATATGTTTTCCTTCAATTGCAATATTATGATTTAATAATTTATATGAATAAGCAGTGAATTAAATCTAGGCCATATAAAAATATATTGATTCTCTTTTCCTTCTTGCTGCTCCTTCACTAAAAAGTTAATTTCAAGACTGAAAGTTGACAAATGTTGTAAAGCCAATTATTACTAATATTCTATAAATGCATGATGTTTTTGTTCAATACTCCAAATTATGAACTTTTTCACAGGTTGTAATATTCATTTTTTTGATGTAATATTAATATTGAAAAGTAGTGTTTTGTGTCTTTGCTTCTACACCTGAACTAGATAAAATATTTTCAAGAAAAGACAGGTGTTTATAGTACTGAAGAGGAAGCAATATGGGTAGTCCTTGAGTTATAACTGTAATGGAGTCTGCCCATTGATTGTGGTTATAAGTTGTAAAATGGGCCAGTCACTGGACCAATCTGATTTTACATTTTTGTACCTGTTAAGTGGACTCAGTGGTCATTAAGCAAACACTGTAGTCGTTAAGAGAAACTATGGGTTGCTATAGTACAATTATGCCAAAGTGGAAGTGGGTCCCGTTTTTTGGCAAAAGTGTTGTAAAACAGATCAAGTGACCATGGGATGTTGCAAATGGCCCATCCCATAATATACAAAACAAAGTGGGGATAGGAAACTTTTCTTTCCAAAAATAGACCAGTCATTGCAAATCCTTCCTTTTATTGTTTCAGATGAACAGGAGGCTTTGAATTCTATCATGAAGGACTTGGTTGCCCTCCAAATGAGCCGGCGTCCCAGATTGTCTGGTTTTGATAGCATGAAGAACAAAGATTCTCCACATTCCAGTAGACAGGTAATAAATTCCTGATAAGTAGAATCTTGTTTATCATACATACGTTTGGTAGTAGAAACATTGCTCAGGAATTAACTCCTCCAGACACATTACTTTTCTGCAGCCAGACCCAGAGCTCTTAGCAATCTCAGTGACATATTTTACTCTGTTCCAATGCCTTGGAGAACCCAAAGATTCTATCACACATTGTCAGTTTGGAGAAGATAGGATTGTGTTATCAAAGATAATTCAAGAAAGCTGGATAGTACTAGCATGTACTATGGTCAAGTTATAGCTGTGCCATTTGTGTTCTGATGTCTTGATCTTTTCAAAATTCTTCAATAAATTCTATATTGAGAGCTCTATAAAGCTCAAGAAATTGGGATTATTGTCAGGATGGGAAATATTCCAGATATTAATTACTCCATTCTTCCCACAAATATCTCCACAGACACACAAATATCTTCAATTCCTCTCTCTCTATGCTCAGATACTCCCTACTAGTATACCTTTAAGGTTGTTTCACAAATATATTCCATCCATTCTATACACTCACCCCTACATTTCTCATTCACGTATATAACTTTAACTTTTTATCTTCCAAATAAATAATTGAGTTTCTTTTTCCTTCTTTAAGAAAAAACTCAGTGCCAGCAACCCAGGTCTCCTCAACAACCTTATGATAAGAAAACAAAATAGTCTTGCAGTAGAGGAAAAAAAGTCACAGGTAAAAATGCTTTCTAATGTTCACTGTTTAGGCAGTAATATAGATTTTACAATAGTGCAAATAGCATTAATTTGAAAGAACTAAAATGAAAAGCAGCATTTTCCCAAATTACTCCAAATAGAAAATCATCTAGGTCTGTGTTTTTATAGAATTAATTGTTAAAGGTAGAATTCAGGGTTTTATTCATTCATTCAATTTATATGGCTGCCCATCACACTTCAGGAATTCTGGTCAGCTAACATCATAATATTATATAACATCAAAAATTAATGACAGTCAGGGTACAAAACGTATTTGATATGTATGGAACAATAACAGACTCCAACTAACAGTCTGACTCTACTGCCTGAGAATACATCCATGTCTTCAAGGTTTTCTGAATAGCAGGAGGGCTAGGACCGTGATACAAAAGGCTGCTTTCTGGATCCCACAAGATGATACTCTTTAATTCACAGGCTAGTACTATGCCTTTCTTAGATCTGCAGGATGGTTAGAAACAAAAGAGGTCCTACAAATAACCTGGACCTACGCCATGACAGGCTTTATAGGGAACAGACAGACTCCTGGATTGCACCTTGAAACACATGTGAAGCCAGCATAGCGAATTATAAAAGTATAACATGAGTGCACCACAGTGTATAACTGTCAGCATTGCTGCATTGAGAACTAGTTAAAGCTTTTGGATACTGTTTAAGAGCAGCTCCATCTAGAGCACATTGTAGAATAGCACAGTGCTTTGAATGCAGCATTGCAGGCTGATTGCAGGCTATTTCTGCTGATTGCCAGAGTTTGATTCTCACCAGGTCATGGTTGACTCCGCCTTCCATCCTTCCAAGGTCAGTAAAATGAGAACCCAGATTGTTAGGGGCAATATCCTGATTCTAAAACTCTTAAAGTAGAGGTCATCAACTGGTAGTCTGCGGACCACTGGTGGACTGCAAGAAAATTTTGGTGGTCCACAGTGCACCCAGGTGGAGGAGCTGCTCTGGGATGTCCAATGGGGCAGTCCTATGACTGAAGCTCTGGAATATGGGACTGGCCAGGCAGCCTGTAGAGGGCTGGAAATCTCCTCTGTAGAAGGAGGTACGTGTAACTTGCAACCTTGCAGGAGGTGCAACGTGCAGGGAGTAGCATAGCCCTTGTCGGCTGGAATGAGGTAATGGTGCTGTTGCGGCAAGGGGGGTAGCAGTGCTGGTGGTCTGAAGCAACGGGTGGCGGCAACCCACAACTCTTTTGTCTTCCTCCTGTGGTTTCCTGTTGGCTGAACCTAACACTGGCTGGCCTGACCCCTCACCCTCTTCTCCCAGTCACTCCTCGCCTGGCCTAAGAAGAGCGTGGGGGATGGAGACTCACTCCATATTCCAGAGCAGGAGTGAAGCTTCATCTCCTGCTGGATTTCATGGGCGTTTCTTCCTGCTGTTTTTGGTGCTGTGCATACCTTGCCGACCCAGCCATTTCTCCGGCACTGCTGTTGATGCCTCCATGTCCTGCTCACTGCTCTTGTGAAGCACATTAGCGTGCTTCACAATGGGGGAGACGGTGTCCCCTCCTCCTAGAGCCCATTAGGACATGGAGCATCGGCTGCAGCTGGGTTGGGTGAATGTCCCAGGGCAGAGAGCAGGCCATGCATCTCCCCAAGCGATTGAGGTGCGTCCAGCACCAACAAAGGACAAAGAAGTGCCCATGAGACCCAGAGAGCGCTGGAGAATCAACATGAAAAAGAGAGAGAGAGGTGAGAGAAAGAGAGATACAGACAGAGAGAGAGAGAGAGACAGAGGGGGGGAGAGATAGAGAGAAAGAGAGATACAGAGAGAGATGAGAAAGATACTGAGAGATATGGAGAGATGAAAAAGAGAGAAATATAGATACTGAGAAAGAGATGAAAGATCCCGGTGTTTTATTTTCTGTGGGAAATGTGTCCAAATGACTCTTTGAGTGTTTAAGGTTGCAGAAATAGGCAGCCAAGCTAAGTGCCTGAAGGACCCCATCCCGTCACTGGGAATCCAGGCTCTTCAGCAAGCGGCATACCTCTGGCTTAGCGAGGGCTGTAAAAGCACTGTGAGACAGTGTATAACTCTGCTATTGCTGTTGCTAGAAACTACTTGGGTTTTACAAGAAATGTTGAGCGAAGAAAGCATTTTGGCAAGAAATGTTAGGATTGGTATCATTTGCTCATCTGAACAAGAAGGTGTCAGATACTTTTCAGAAACCTGGATTGGGTTGGTGAATTAATTTAATCATAAAATCAAAGAATCAAAGAGCTGATGGCAATTGTTGCCAGGAAGTCTTTATACAGATTTATCTTGTGTGCTAGTTGTGTCGTGTCCACTCCCTCCCCTTGTGCAATTTTATTCTCTTC
The DNA here is from genome assembly GCA_004320025.1 of Laticauda laticaudata. NCBI lineage: Eukaryota > Metazoa > Chordata > Lepidosauria > Squamata > Elapidae > Laticauda > Laticauda laticaudata. The sequence goes on from BHFT01056159.1 coordinate 10,737, forward strand.
CTCTCCATCTTCGTTCATTTTAAAGTCAATTTTAATGTTAATATTTATTGTTTTAATGTTATCTTGTTGCTAGAGTCACATTTAGGTAAGATGGCAGCATGTAAATTTGATAAGAATAGAATAGAATTCTTTATCAGTCAAGTGATAAGACACACACAAAAATTTTCTCTGGTGCATAAGGTCTTAGTATATGTACAATAATAGTGATAGATTGTTATAGTCATTGTAAAAATACATTCATTATAAAACCTTAGATACAACACTTAGTGATAGTCATGGATACTAAATAAGCAATGAACATAAATCATACTAGGATACTAAACAATAACAATATAAGTTGTAAGATACAAGCAACAAAGTTATAGTCATGAGAAGATAAGAAGATAGGTAATATGAGATTAATGATGATAATACTGCCTTTCTAAATAGTTTGACAGTGTTGTGGGAATCAGTTGTTTAATAAGTAATTATTTAATAAATAATCAGAAATCCTTCATGCAGTTACTCGTGCCCTGGTGATTTCATGACAAGATTATTCCAGTGTTCTACATGGAGCTTGTTTTCCATCCAGAAGCTGGAGCTTCTGTAGTGGCGCAACAATAGCAGGCACTGTTGAATATGTCCATGTATCACTGCTGCTATGAAATCTGCATTGGTTGTCAGTCAACTTCCAAGTATAATTCAAAATGCTAGTTATTACCTATAAAGCTCTGCATGACTTAAGGTCTACATACCTGAGAATCTGTCTATCTCCAATTGTCTCTGCCCACTTGGTACATTCCAAAAGAGTGGTCTGCTCCACATCCCTACTATTAAACATTGTCATCTTAAACATTGTCATCAGGAAGAATACCTTCTCTGTCTTAATCCCTGCCCTCTGAAACAGATCTCAAGTTACGGGAAGTACCCTTTGTCCTGGCATTCTGGAAGGCTCTTGAACCTGGTTTTGGTCTCAGATCTAAAACTATGTATTTGGGGAACCCTGTTGTAGTTTCGTGTTGCAATTGTTTTAGCCTGACCTGTTTGTATATGATTTTAATTGTTTTTATTGGGTTCTATGCTGGGCGACTAGTAACACATTTAAATGATAAAATTTCCTCTGAGATACCTTAAATTATAAACTGAATAAAAATTATCAAAGTATTTAATAGGTAATATGAATAATTTTGTTTTGGCAGAGTGACATCAGGATAAAGTTTGAACATAATGGGGAAAGGCGGTAAGATTATTATTATTATTATTAGTATTAGTTTTATATGCATATCTTACTGCAATTCAGATATACAGTCAGGATTGTATGTATTGAGACAGTGATAAGTTTTTTAGTATTTGGCCTCTGTACACACCACCACATTGTATTTGAAATGAAACTCAAGATATGAGTGAAAGGAAGACTACCAGCTTTAATTCATGGGGTTTGACAAAAGTGTAGCATTAACTATTGAAAAATGACAGCTGTTTTAATACACTCACTCCCATTGATGGTGGCTTAAAAATAACAACTAACAGAACTACAAATACAAGGATTGTTTTTAATACTTGAATGGAAATCCTTTGCAATCAGTGACTGCCTGAATTTCTGGGACCCATGTACATGAGAAGTGCTGAATTTCCTCTTTGACATACTTTACTGCAGTTGCCTTCAGCTGTTGTTTTCTTTGTGTGTGTGTGGATTTTTCTGTCTTCAGTCTTGCCTTCAGTAAGTGAACCTTCTATTGCACTGGATCAGGTGACTGACTTGGCCAGTGAAGAATATCCTCCCACCTTGTTTTTTTTTTTGCCTAGAGAAACTCTTGGAAACTTTGCTTGTGCTGTGTTATGTGTCATTATCCATCTGCAATATGAAGCGCCATCCTATCAGATTTTTTAGCATTTGGCTGAATCTAAGCAGAGAATACAGCCTTCTACACGTCTGAGTTCATCCTCCTATTTTTATCAGCAGCCAGATCATCAATAAATACCAGTGACCTGGTTTCACTGGCAGCGATATGTGAACCTGTTTGACAGATGATGTATATTTTGAATCATGAGTTTTTCCTTTTCTTCTCCAGACTTTTCTCTTCTCATTCCTTCTGGTACAAATTAATCTTCATTTCATTACTTCAAAGAATTTTATTCCAGAATTGGGTAGGCTTTTTTAGGTGGCAAAGTATAATTCTTCCTGAGTATTACCAGTGGCTTCCACCACTATATTTACTCTCATGAAGCTGTCATTTGATTGTAGACTTTGGCAATGAGGTTCCTGCCTCTTCAAGAATGTTCTGGACCTGGCTTAACATTATGAAAGAGTTTTTCTTCACTACTGACAGAATTCTGTGGCCATCCATTTTTGTGGTCTTCCAGGCCTTCTTTGGTGTTGCTGAGCCTGCCAGTTGATTGCTTCTTTTTAAGAATGGCAAACTGTTGTTTTGGCCACTCCCAATGCTTTTGCAATCTCTGATGGATTTATTCTGTCTTCTTCTTTCAGCCTAACTATAGCCTCTTTCACTTGCATAGACATCTCTTCGGACCTCATATTGATTATTCGTGTGTGTGTTTGTGTGTGTGTGTGTGTGTGTGATATTCCTCAATGGTTAACAGCTGCACTTTTGTCAAATCCCTTGAATTAAAGCTGAAAGTCTTCACTTTCGCTCACATTGTGAGTGTTTCATTTCAAATTCAGTGTGTGGAGTACAGTGACCAAAAATGCCCCCCCAAAACGCTATCATTGTCCCAATATAGGCTAACCTGACTCTATTGCAGTTATCTTCTTTAAGCTGAATCAGATCTGTACTGAAATGTTCATTTTAAGATTAAACAATAAAAAATACATAAATAACAGAATCCAAAGTAGAGGGACTGCCTATAAAAATAGAGAGAATTTATGAATATTAGCAAAGAGCAGTACGTTAACAATTTAGAAGAAAGGAAGAAAAAGAAGGGGAAAAGTTTGATACACTGCCCAAATCATTTTGTTACATGATCTGTGTAGAGCCCATTTTGCTGCCATGATCAATATTTTGGTATCCCATCCAGAATTATCCCCTTTATCCGGCCTGTCCGCTTTGAGGATGTTCAGCAGAAAGTGAAAACAGCTTTTGGGCAGCCACTGGATCTCTACTACATGAATAATGAGGTAGTAACTTACACTATATAGTGTGTTTTTATTCCTTTCTAAAAGGGTTAAGTTTAGTTCTAACTAAAAAATTAAAACAATAGGATGAGCAAGCGACTCAGAAGTAAATGCTTTTGTTTCAATAAAAGTATCTTTTGTACATGTAAGTGCCTGCTCAGAAAATGTAAGGCTGTGGTACCAAAAGCCACCCCTCCAAATAGTATTTGTGACTCTCCCGGCCTAATTTGTGGGTGTGGCTGTTGGTGATCATGTGACTGGCTGGGTATGGCTTGTATGTAAATATTATAAATATTTATATAAATATTGAATTTTTTATAAAAATAGAGCAACTTTACCCAAAATCAGGCAAAGCAGGCAGATTGAATTGCTCACAGAATCACAGATTCATTCAGTGATCTATCTGTCATCAGCTAGCTCAGTCTCTCTAATTTGCTTGCCGTGAGTCTGCACTGAATTTGCTTGCAAGCAAACCTTCAGTCCAAAGTGAGGTTTGGCTGTGCTGAGCCGAAGATCTAAAGACTAGCTAGAAAGCAAGAAATCCAACTATGTCCTGCTTCCTAGCTAATCTAAATCTGGCACAGCAGAACAGATGATGGTCGGAAAAAGGACAAATAGCAATTTAGCAGGCAAGTTTACCGGATAAGGAGTGAGTGGGTGGGGAGGGTTCCTGTGGGCCATGTGGGTGGCGCAACCTTGTGTTTTTATGCAACCTGGATTAATTGCTTTGTCAGGGTGCTCTGGGGGTGAGATTCCTCTGTGGTCCTCCAAAATTTTCTCATGGCCCATCAGTGGACCATGGCCCACCAGTTGGCACTGCTTGTTCAGATAGTACAGAAAGTGTATTTGAAGAAATCTGCTTCACTTATTTGGAAAAAAGGTATAATAGAATATGGAAATCTTTAAAAATTTGAAATTGCTAAACTGATTTTTATATTAAAATTAACTTCATTTCTCTTCCACATTCTTCTTAAAATAAATTCAAAGGAATAGGTTTTCTGGATATCAGTTTAGGAAAATGCTTGTAGAAATAACTTAAAAAGGTGATAATTGAATTGTGTCCTTCATGCAAAATAAATAGTTTGAAATATATTTGAAGGAATAATTTCACCATTTTACAGCTTATATATGTTTTCCTTACATTAATTCTGGTTATTTCAAATCTATATAGCATAAAGCAGTTTAAGAGTCAGTGTTGTCTTGCTGTTCCCTTGTTCAACAAGTCCCTTGTTGCTATTCAGAATTTACTAACTCTATTGTCTCGATTTATTCTTTGCAGTTATCTATTCCTTTGAAAAGTCAAGATGACCTTGATAAGGCAATAGATCTGTTAGACCGAAGCTCAAATGTGAAAAGCCTTAGAATATTACTGCTGTCTCAGGATAAAAATCATGTGAGTAAAAGCAGTGTAATCTGTTTATTTCAGTTTCACATTTGTTGTGATCATCACAACAAATTATTGTTCATTAACTGGTATTAGTTACTGACTCACTAAAAGATTCTTTACTATGCTGCTTGAAACAGAAACAAAGTATCACATAATTTCTTGGTCTTCCATCCTATTTCTGGTCATCACTGATTGTTCATCTTGAAGTTGTTTGTAAGGAAATTACAGGTTATGATAAACCCCCAAATATTGGCATGGTAGGAATTCCTGGCTAGAAAGCAAGGAAAGTATTTTCTACGTCAAATATTGCATTGATTGATTTTCAGTTTTCCTTCCGTGTTGTTCCACATGTTCAGGCTATGTTGTGATCTTTACTTCATACTGATACATATATTTAAAGCCAAGTTAAGTTTTGAATCTCTTAATAATTTCACTATTAATTCTATATTGTAGAATGCATTAATTTGATTTCATTCACTGTTTTGTTTGCTGATAACATTAACTTTAGGATTTATGAGAGTTATAATCGCCAGTATTTCGAGGGTAGCAGATTAATTCCTCCTGTCATAATAGAATTAACTTGATAATATAAATGCTAAAATAATTTAAAATTTAGCAATTGATTATATATCTTTCATTGTTTAAAAAGTAGTTTTTGCTTGCCTTTGAAAAATCAAATTTTACTTATTAGGGCTACAAGTAATTTGCCAATTGCTTCTACTAGTGCCTTCCAAATTCAGATAATATTTAGACTGTAAAGTAATGAGAATTCTATTTCAGAATACCTTTGAACCTCAGTTCGAATTTATTTATATGCCATTATATTTAATAAAATATATAAACTTTCAGATATATCATGGGATCTTTGTTAAGAAGATGCCCTGACAGTTTGCAGCAATCTAACCAGTACACAAGTAAATAATTCAGCAGTATTCATTTATAGAAGAAACTTGTTTATATACAATAATATAAACCATGATGCTTCATGCAATACCTGCATGGGTATTGCATGAGCAATACCCATGCAGCTCTTGCAACATGCTAGTAAGTACAAGAACAAGAAGCAATCAGAACCACCAGAACTCAGAGTTCACAAAAGCTTTATATTTATACAGACCAGTTAGCCTAGTCCAGGCCTAGACTACAAGCCATCTGACTTGACTCACAATAGGTGCTATTTCTTAGTCACCAAACCGTTCCCATTAGCTGACTTCTTGTTATGGCTATCCCAGCTCATAATCTCTTATATACTGACATATCCCTCATTAATTTTAATACTATAGTGAGGAATCCTTAGTAAATGCACTTAGTTCTGCACTCAGAATGTGCCTGGCCTTTTGTAAATATCTTGTGCATTGTCTTGTCAGGTCTTTAACAAGTTGTTGTAGGCTGTAACACAGATCCAGACTTCCAAAGCACTCCAACTATAGTTTCTATCCAGTATTTGTCTAGCTCAAAATTAATATTCTGAATTTATCATGATGTAATTTAACTCCTCAGCACAGGTAGAAATAACCATTTTGATTTTACTTTTAGTCATAGATTAATAATGCCATTCTGCTTATTTTTTTCATTTTCGTCATTGTTTTAAAACTGAAACATTCCAACCTTCAGATCCTAAGTTGTTTAAATCTTACTGGTCTCATTTTGTTTTTAACAGATCAGTCTCTCGTCCCATTCAGGGATGCCAAAGCAAGTCAGAATTAAAACTTCCCAATCTATGGGAGATGTAAACACTGCCTACCAGCCACTTGAAACCCGAAGCAGACACCTGTCCATCAGTGAGTGTATTAATCTTTCACTGTGTTAATGACCACAAATAATAATGAGCTCTTTTGATTTGTGGCTTGTTATCTTCATGTTCTGTATTAGCTACCCAAAATGTATCTAGCTCCTAGGCAATCCTAAATTTTTTCCTTATGCTATAAACTGTATCTTTCTTTTCTTCACTCTATATATACATGCACTCTTTCCTCCTTCACATCTCTACTATTAATAGTTACGTGGACTAAAAATTATGGTCTTGCAGCTATTTCCATCCATATCCATTGTGAACCGCATCCATAATTTTTTTTTTAAAAAAGGATAACTCCTTTCCTTGCCGTCTGTTTCCTTTCCAGTTGCTGTTCTATTCATAACTTCCTGTCTTCCAGTGCTAGCTGTATGAATTTTATTTAATGTTATATGATATCATATCTCTCATCCATAGCCTATGCACAAAAATATAAAGCAATTAAATCATTAATTGTCATGCCATTTGAAGATCATTCAGTTAGATGTCAGCATTTGCACAGAACCTGTGGAGATTCCTGGAGTGTTGTCTTGCCCTGTTATTTGGGAATAGTAGCAGTTTCAACCTATTGAACCTGAGGAAATGGATAGGGCTCTTATGTCTATGAACTTGACCATTGCTTTTAAGATTTATACTCCTCTTTGCTGACTATGACTGCCTTGGAAGTGACATGTAGGTAGGTGATTGATGATGAATTCATTGTTGAAGAATGGAGTTGTTCCTCTGTTTCTTAAAGATTTTTCTTGCAATTTTTATTTGCATATTTTCCCTTTTTCCATTTATAAAGTCACATCACTCTGCATTGTCAGAGTGCTTGCTTAAATTATCATCAGATGAATCACACATACAGAATCTGGTAAATGTCTTATTGTAAGATCTTTTGTTCAAGTTTGTTTGAAATGCATAAGCAAAATGTATCATTTTCTCTTCTGATATCCTTTATCTTCTGCAGCCATTTAATAAGCATAATTAAATCTTCAGGTTCTCAGAATACAGGTCGAAGTTCCCCCCCACCAGGATATGTCCCAGAGAGACAGCAGCGAATTGCTCGCCAGGGGTCCTATACCAGCATAAACAGTGAAGGAGAATTTATACCAGAGACCAATGAACAAAGTGTAAGTTGAAGTTCAAAGAATTTATCAATATAAAAATATTTATACAATATATACTTATCAGTACAAAAAGTGAGATTAAAATATGTTTAAAAATACATCTTGCGATGTCTATTAATTTCCTCAACTGAGCTTCTTGTATGCTACATAGCAAATTATCTGACATTCAAACAGATCAAAACAAACCAGTAATCTTTCTTCCTCCATATTATATTATCACTCATGCCAATTAGCAACAATGAGTTTCTCTTATTTTGCATCAAGGATGTACTTCTTTCTTTATACCAGTGGCTACATTCAGGTATGTTGGGAGTCCATTTCAGAAAGTGGACTGAATTTGGATTAAAATTAGATTGGATTTGGTTACTTAAATGCAATTAAGGTGAGTATGTCTTGGATATTTACTATTTCCCTGTTTTTGGTACAGTAATACAATTCAGCATCAACTTTGGAAAGTGTTTGGAAACTACAGTCAAAGACCTTGGACTTCTGAGGAAACATTATCTTATGTGGTGATGATGGCAAATCTCAAACATGGGACCTTCTGCATGTTATATAATTATCTTACTAGAGAGCTGCAGGCCATACCCAACATGTTTAATGTTTTCATGTGTATATATGTATATGTAAACCTGCATTTTATATAGTACTAACTTTTTTTAACAATATTCTTTAATCTTAGCTTCAGGAATTGATTCTTTGTTTTCTCATAGAAATGTTGACACACTGAGGACCATTTGTATATTGAAAGTTGGGATGAGGGTATTGGTTATATACCAATACTAATTCCTAATATCTAGGAAATTCATATATCATTAGGGAGGTCCTGCCAAACTCCAGTTTCTTCTGTTTCTTCTGTTTTCTCCTTAAGCCAAGTGATCAGTATTATCAATTAGAGGTAAGAATCAATATAGTTTTCACAATTACCTGTCATGGGAAAATTTCACTCTATATTTGATAACAAAATTCAAGACTCCCTTCATCCCTCTGGATGATATGCCAAAAATCTTCCCATACTAAAATTCAGTGATCTGGTTTTTTGTTTCTCCACGTGATCCTGGTCGATGTAGTTGGAAGGGTTGGACTGCATTGCTGTCAGGAAGAAGAAAATCCCTAGGTTTCTGAAGTTCACTGTCATTTAGAATCTGATGGTATTACATAGCATGTTAGGAGAGAAATTATCTTGCATTGCTAGGAGATACATTACTTCAAGGTTGTTGAGAGACAACATAAGCCACAAATCTCCTTTCTTCTTTCCATCAGTTCAGTACTTCTGCTCAAGATGTTAGAAGGAAAGAAGAAACCTAGTCCTCCTCCTCTTCCTTTCTTTTATCACCATTGACTGGAAAAATGTGTATATGTAGAAGAAATGGATGGGAATGCATAAGTATGCTTTCTCCCCCCCCCTCCCCCCCCGGAACCAGTGTAAAAACATTTTGACTCGGATATCAAATTGGTTGCTATTTACAGGCTATACTTTTTCTTATGGTGATTCTAAAAAAAAAGTCCCACATAATTAATCTTTGTCAGTTTTAATTAAATTAACTTATAATCTCTGAATTCAATTTTGTATTCTGTCCTTCCAGCCCTCGGCTAAATTTAACTGAGCTTTTGTAATCTTCTGTTGTAGATGTTGGATCCCTTAAGCAGTGCTGAAAACTCCCTATCTGGTAGTTGTCAGTCCTTGAGCCAGCCAGGAGAAAGGTATTGACAGCAAGAACTGTTGATAGGAATTCTGTAGTAATTTCTCCATTACTTTAAATACTAAACTATTAATATTTAGCCATATTGCCTATATAGTTAGGCTGAAAATATAGAGGGGGGAAATAAGATAGAACATAATAAATAAACATATCATAAGGAGACTTTTGAATTATTATGTTTATTTTCCTACACAATTACACAACAGTTATATATTGTTTTGTCTGTAAAATTTAAAAAATGTAAAATGTAACAAGAACATAACACACAGAGAATACTTTGGAAGTCATGCCTTTATAACATGTAACATTGTGTTCTTCTATTCTACTTTTCAAAATAGCCTTTCATTCCGAAAATCCTGCATGTCCAGAGCTCAGAGCTTTCCAGATAATAGACAAGATTTCTCAGGTGAGATGTTAACTACACTGATAGTTGCTGGCAAATAAAAGGACCAAGCGAACTTTTCAATAGTATGTTTATTGCATTTGTTTTTTGCTAAGTAATATTCAAATGTACAATTAGTATGTTTCCATCAGATGTTAACAACCATCTGTAATAGGATAACAGAGATAGTTGAAAAACTAAATCATGCCTGTATGTCTGATTCCTTTTTTACTGTAACAGATTGAATCTAGTGATTAAGAACCATTTTGGTCTAGTGGTTAATATACCAAACAAGAAAGTGAGAAATCTTGTTAAGTTTTTTTTTAAAGGGAGGTCTTTAAGAAGAGACTGGACAGCCTTTGTCTGAAATAAAATGGGGTCTCCTGCTTGAGCAGGGGGCTGGACTAGAAGACAGACCTCCAAGGCCTCTTCCAACTTTTTTATTCTGTTTATTCTGACCTTGAGTCCAAGTCCCACTTTAGCCATGAAAGCCAGGTGGGTGACTATGGGCATTGGATCAGTCACTCTCTGAGCAGGGTTTATTGTTGTGGAGAAAATAGGAGGAAGAAAGTGTGTTGGATAGTGTTCATTGCCTGGATGGATGGATGGATGGGTAGATGGGTAGATGTGTGATGCCTGAACTGCCCAGTGCCAGGCCTCCCACTTCACCTCCCATAAACCTCCTTTGGAGGTCTTCTTCTTGGTTTCTCTTTTTTTCTCTTCATACCACTGTGGCAAAATACATATTTTTTGAAATTATCTCTGTGTGGATGCATGTGTGACAGTGTAATTTTTGCTTCTGTATTGTAGATCGTGAGAATCAAATCTTTGATAAAGCTGAGAAAAGTGGGACTTACCCTCGGCGTTACCATGTCTCTATGCAGTATAAAGATTACAATGATGGTGGGTGTGCAATCCCTTTTTAAACTTATTAATAGGATTACTACTTCACAACACACTGTAAGAGTCTTCTGCTTCATCAGTTGCCAGCCCCTTTTCTCCCCTCATCTTTTTTTAAATAGCTTGAAAATAGGAGGAGGAGGAGGCGCAGAGGAAAATGTACCAGCAAAAAAAATTTGTGTCCTTGTTTTTACTTCATTAAATTTACTAAAAAAGAGAGAGACACAGAGAGAGAGTTAGGAAAGGAGAACTGTGTTCATTTGAGATGTGGAGCTCCTGACTGTTCCAGAGTTATAAGGGGATGAAAAAAATACCTTATAAGCAACCTCTTTTTGCTATCTCTAAAACAATGCTTATATTTGTAATTTATTGGGCAATTAAAAATTGATTCATAGATGATTCTGTGAGGAAACCCATTTTTAGCAGCAAAAAGACTTTGGATTTTCTCTCCTTCTCTCCTATACCTGCCAATATATATGGCACATTGTTTAGATTAGCATAAGATTAGTCTGCATACTCTTAAAGTAGAATTGTTCAGTGTGTGTTCATTTTTTTTCTTCCTTGCAGAGAAAATAATTACATTTGATTTCTTGTACATTTCATTGAACTTTCGAAAGTTCAATGTTTCATTGAACTTTCAGATGTTAATCCCACCTCTGCTTTGTTGAATTAAGTCATTTGAGTGGAATATTTAGCTTGTTTTCATGGTAGATCTTAACTATGCAGGCCGGAGAACATTTCCTCGCATTCGACGCCAACAGGGCAACCTCTTCACACTGGTACCATCAAGCCGTTCCTTAAGCACTAATGGGGAGAACCTTGGTCTGACGGTTCAGTATCTAGACACCTGTGGTCGTATGTGGAGTACTGACAGTGAGAATGCACTCACTGTGCAGGAGAGAAACATCCCAACTAAATGTAAGTTGAGACTTCCAAATTCAGGAATATTTATTCTTTCAAAATGGACCATAGTAAATATTTGGCATTAATGAACTATTAGGATTACCATTGAATGCTATGTTGCTTGCAATAATAGATGGGATTTTTTTAACAGCGAATAAAACACATAATAGAAGCTGCTCTACAGGTATATGGTCTGGAAGAAAATAGAGAAATCCTCTTTTTTTAACTTTTACAATGGAAATTTTGTATTATTAGAAAAGCAACATTTGTGTGAGGTGCTTTCTCTTTTGGAATAATGGATAGAAAGCTTTTTATGGAAAGGCTATGTTCATTAAAATTATATACTTTTGTTACTTGCTATGTGTTCTGTAGACTGAGAATGGAGAGTTTATTTCAACCATATTCCAGTGTGGGAAGGGGTTTTGAATAGCTAGGATAAAAAAAATGTAAGGGTATTCCCTAAATAAAATAGAACATTTGCCCAAATGCATTTATAACAGATAACAGATAATCAGGGTTGGAAGGGATTGTGTAGATCATCTAGTCCATGGGTCCCCAACCACCGGGCCCTGGACCAGTACCGGTCTGTGGATCATTTTGTACTGGGCTGCAAAGAATGAATAATCATGATTAAAATATATATAAAAATATGTTTTTAGTAAAGAAATAGTAAATAAGCCCTTTACTATTGGGGAAGAATTGATTTTGCTGGTCCTTGAAAAAGTGTTTCTGCATGAAACTGTTCCCTGGTACAAAAAAGGTTGGGGACCAGTGATCTAGTCCAATCCCCTGTCCAATCAGGAGACCCTACACCATTTTTGACAGATGGAGTCCAATCTCTTCTTGAAAGTCTCAAGTGATGATGCTCCCACAACTTCTGAGGGCAAGCTGTTCCGTTGGTTGATTGTTCTCACTGTCAGAAAGTTTCTCCTTATTTCTAGGTTAAATCTTTCTTTGTTCAGTTTCCATCCATTATTCCTTGTCTGACCTTCAAGTGCTTTAGAAAATAGATTGACCCATTCCTCTCTGTGGCAGCCCCTCAAATATTGGAAGACCACTATCATGTCTCCCCTGGTCCTTCTCTTCACTAGACTAGCCAAGCTCAGTTCCTGTAACTGTTCTTCATATGTTTTAGTCTCTAGTCCCCTAATCATCCTGGTTTTGCTCTTCTCTGCACTTTTTCTAGAGTCTCAACATCTTTTTTATAGTGTGGTAACCAAAAATACTCTAGGTGTACTCTAGTATTGTAGAGTACTCTATAGTACTCTAGGTGTGGTCTTACTAAGGCTTTATAGAGTGAGATTAATACCTCACTTGATCTTGATTGTATCCCTCTGTTAATGCAATTTAGGATTGCGTTAGCATTTTTGGCGGCGGCTGTACAATGCTGGTTCATATTTGGCTGGTTGTCCACTAAGACTACAATCCTAAACTTGTCTGGGAGTAAATTTCATGAATTAAATTTGATTGGGCATTTCTGTTGCAGTAAACAATTATTTATAATTTATAAAATAATTTAACCTCAATCTGATACTTTCCAGATGTGGTGGATTATAATTCTCATTTTTGAAGTCACTGGCTGCGGATAGTGAAGGTTATTCTTCAGTGTATTTGGAATTCAATTTTGCAGTTGTTCTTCTATGTACCAAATTTCAGTAAGGTTAAATAAATTGCACAATTATTTACATGAGCATTATAAAAGCTTTAAATTTGAGAAAGAAATATTGCTAGATTTCAATACTTTGCAAACTTTCAATTATTTCCAAGGGGAAATTTTGGAAGTTTACCTATGTGGATAAGTCTGTCTTTCTTGTTCATAATTAAGATCAGAATTTTCCTCTTTTTTTCTAAGCAATCAATGGCAGCTTAGCCGACCTTAGAAGCTTCTTTAAAGGCTACTGGTAATCATTAACAAGAGTGCCAAGATAAATCATCATTGATATGGTGTAACTGGTCTTTGGGAATGTTGGAATAGAAAATTTATCAAATGCTGATGTGACTGTGTTCCTTGGAAGTAGCGAGAATCAATTAAGTGCAGCATTATTTTAAGTTATGTATTTGCATGTCAGAGTTTTCAGCTGAGATATTAGACTTTTTGTAATTTACATATGGGAAAAATTTTTATTTTCCGACTACTATAGCAATTAAATTATCTGATATAAATCAGTATTGTTGATGCCATGGTTAGGATAGAATTATAATTGGAAAATGACTTGTATTTGATAGCTCCAAGTGCTCCAGTCAACTGGCGACGTGGGAAACTCCTAGGACAAGGTGCCTTTGGCCGGGTATACCTATGCTATGATGTAGATACAGGAAGAGAACTTGCAGCTAAACAGGTCCAGTTTGACCCAGACAGTCCCGAAACAAGCAAGGTATTTCCATAGCTAAACACTGATGTTAAAATGCCTCTGTATTCCTCAGTTTCCACTTTCCTGATTTATAATGGCAAACTTTGCAATCCAAGGGTGCAATTACTCATGGCACAATTAAGGCATTTACTTAGCATTTTTTAAATCAAATTTCTGGTTCGAATTACTGACTTCTTTGTTCTCCTATCTGCTTCTCTTAGCAATGGCATTTAATCCTGTTTTCTCCTTGTACTTACTGATGCATTGAGAGCAGAATAAAACAATGCTACAGTGCTGCTTAAGAGTTTGTGAACTCTCTCTGAATTTTCAATATTTCTGCATAAATATGACTTAAAATGCAGCTTATGAGTCATCCAACTAGATGAAGTGAACCCAATTAAACAAATGAATCAAAACATGATATTTTTTCATGTATTTATTGAGGCAAATTATCCAAAACTGCGTATTTGAGGAGAGAAGGGGGTTCAAAATTAAAAAGGGTTCACAAACTTTTAAGCCCCACTTGCACATTGATTTGCATCTGATTATTGTGTTCTAACTCCAGGCCTTCTGTGGTTAGAGAGATAGAGACAAGGTAACAGTTTGCTTTGGAAAAAAATGCAATGCAAAGTGTAAGGAGATTTGTAGGTTTTTTTCTCTTTTAAATTTTTTATTAGTTATCAAAATATAAAATACCCTAAAATGAAAATAATGGAAAAGTAAATGAAGAAAAGGAGAAGAGAAAATGGAAGTCTAGGATGAAAGGTGCAATAGAATAAGAGAACATATAGCCTCAACTTTTTGTTTTTTCATAGCAATATCCACTAGCCATTTCTATAACAAAAATCTGTCTAATCAGCAAAGCCCAAAGTCGAAGTTTCAATTTTGTTTCCATCTCAAGCACAAAGTGTAGAAGTGGTTTCCAGGAGGAAACAAAGTTAGCTGTATTTTTTTTCTTCAATTAAAGTAGTCAATTTAGCCATCTCTGTTAACTCCATAAGCTTTTGCAACCAGTCATCCATTATAAGAATCAAACAAAGTATCTTTCCATCTTTGCGCATAGGTCATTCTTGCTGCTATCAGCATCTATAACATTAAAGTTCCATCCCCGCCCCGTTTGTCCATTGAGCTTAGGAGAAAAGCCTCTGGCTTTACATTTATGTTCACTTTAAGTATTAAGATGTGAATCGTACTGCAATATATCTTTGCTTTGTCTCAGACCCACCATAGAAGTTCCTTCTTTACATTTACATTTAAATACCTATATACCTATATAAATTTTGACAATTTATTCAGTGTTAAATACCAGTGGTATTTAATCATTTTATTTAAAAAAACTTTAAAATTATAATTTAATGTAAATTTTAAAACTTTTCTCCATATATTTTCCAATTGTTCAAACATTATATTCAAAAAATGCCCATTTAATCCTACAATGTTTCATGTAGTCATTCCAATTTCAATAACAGTTTATAAACATTAGTAATTATGTGCTCATCATTACCACATACCGTGTTTCTCACATTATAAGGCTGGGCCTTTTATTTTTTTGACCCCCGAAAAAACAGCTAGGCCGTCTTTTCGAGGGTGACTTAATTCCCCCCCCTTGCATCCTTGGGTGGGTGGGCGGCAACATCTTGGGGTTCGGGAGACCTTTTCCTTCTCCTTGCTGCCGCGGCATTAGAAGAACGCTGCGGCGTTTGGCGCAGCCACGTGCGGCCAGTCAGGGCTCCTCCCTGCAACCAGAGCCCTGAGGAGACACTTGGCTTCGCGGTTGCTCCGTCACCGCGCATTCCAAGGGAAGGCGCTCGCGCCAAGAGGATCTCTCCCTCTCTCCCCGCAAGGTCTGCGCTGCGGCTGAGGAGGAGGCGGCCTGCAGCCAGTTCCTTCTGCTTGCTGAGAGGTGAGGAAGCCACGGCTTTGCACAGCAAAGTCGAGCACTGCTCGCCTGGGTGAGATTTGGGAACGAGGGGCAGGAGGAGGCATGCATGCACCCGCGGCTCGCTTTCCCGGCTCTGCCCAGCCCACACAGCTCTGGTGGCGCCCTGGCGGGATGAGCGGAGGGTCCGGCGGGGAGGCGCTCACTGCCTTGGTGAGAGCTCTAATGCCGCGCGGCAACAGGAGAAGTAAAAGCAACGGTAGCGAAAGGGCTCCTGGTATGAAGTGCCCCACCAACGCAGGCAAGCACCAAATATCCAGGCATGCAAGTATTTCCGGAAATGCAAGCCCCCCCCCGCCATTCCCCTCTTTGCATGTTTAATATGGCTTAAATGTTGGGGGGAGGGGCTTAATTCGATTTTATAAATTGAATGCCTATTAAACATGGTGGGGCTTCTTATTGGTGGAGGCCGTATTGTTGGAGAAACACAGTAGTAGTTTCCAATTTATTTTTCGCAAAGGCAAATCCATAACTTTTAAAATCTAATTTAAACCTTTCTTGAATTGTAAATATGTAAACCAATGACAGACAAATTTGTTGTAGCTTTTAATCCATGCTTTGATGGTGACTTGGCAGTCTCCACAAAAATAATTATTTAATGTCTTTATCTCTTGCAGGTCTGTTTTCTTTGCTTGATCTTATTTAAAACAACCTTGCTCCAGGGCTGAACAGTGTAGCTATAGAGAGGGTAACATTTTTATACTGGCATATCTAACCAGTATAAACATGATGTTGAGATCTAGAATTATGATTTATTATACCCTGAGAAGCCAACATCATAATTCTATCTTTATGATAAAGTGCGTGGTTAAAAATCCTGATTTATTTGGGCACAATACCATATACTATACTCATATATAGAGATGGCAGAAAAACAGGAGAGAAAACCTTGCATGTATCTGATAACATTCTGATTTATTAAGACATAAACAGTATTTTCAATAAGGTACCCACACAACCGTTATGTCCTAAAGATTTTTCTTTATTTGTTCAACTTTATTAAGTTTCAAAGAGACATAAAATACAAAATAAAAAGAGAAATTGAGGGGAGGAAGGAACACAAAACTGTCCTAAAGATTTTTCTGAAGTTTAGGTTATTTCTAAAATGAAATCTAAGAATTTCTAAATTTCATTCTGCCTTGTGATATTGTTAATGCCTACTGTTAGTATAGGATAAACTTTCATTAGAATGTAATGTTCCCCGATTTTTAAAATGAAAACTTAATCTGCAGAGAAATAATTGAGTTGTAATTTTTTTACTAGTAGGCTTAATAGAATCTGAAAACAGCAAACCCATCACAAAAAAGTACTCCAACATCTGTCTATCACACACATATATATATATAGCCATCAGTCATTAATGCTTCTTAAATATCAGCTACAACACATTTGCATAAAGTGAATAAATTGTATTTTGTGAAATTTCAGGCTTAATTGCTTGACTGAAAAATCTCTGTAGTTTAGCAATTGGATAGTGTTAATGGTTACATCACGAATAGAAATGAATCAGCATGGGAATAGATGAATGACATCTTATGCCATTCAGAAATTAGAATGCAAAGTTTAATGTTTCAGCAACTACCTAAAAATTAGCACTTTTGCAGTTATATTATAGACTCTCCTCTTTGTGGAATTGGGT
This sequence comes from Laticauda laticaudata, assembly GCA_004320025.1. Classification (NCBI taxonomy): domain Eukaryota; kingdom Metazoa; phylum Chordata; class Lepidosauria; order Squamata; family Elapidae; genus Laticauda; species Laticauda laticaudata. Next base: position 27,957 of record BHFT01056159.1, read on the forward strand.
TTAAAGTTTTATGTCAGATATGTCAGTTATTGTCCTTTAAAAATAGCAATATTATTATACTTAATTTCAAATGTGTAGGAGGTGGAGAGAGAAGATGAAGTCTCATGACCCATCATTTATTAGGTTAGGTTGCCTAAATTTTACCTCCACTAAAAAGTGGCATTTATGTGGAGGTCACTGTCCTATGTCTTTCTCAAGGTAATCTGGCAATTCTTATGCCTGTAGGAAGTGAGTGCATTGGAATGTGAGATTCAGCTACTGAAGAACCTTCAGCATGAGCGGATTGTTCAGTATTATGGATGTTTAAGAGACCGAGCAGAAAAGACCCTGAGCATTTTCATGGAGTACATGCCAGGGGTAAGAGTTCTATGGATTCTTTAGAAAGTGGTTTTAATCCATCTCAGATTTAAGTAGGATACAGAGTTCTTTACTTTTTAATTCCCTTCAATTTCATTAGAAAGCCAGTTTTGTGTAATGATGAAAGGCACCTGGCTAGAAACCTGGAAACCTGTCTTATGCTCCAAGCCAACTGGTGACTTTGAACCAGTCATTCTCTGTTCTGACAAAAAGGCAACAGCAAACCACAACCAAAAACCTTGCTAAGAGCAGTAGATGAACTAGGTACCAGGTAGTCACTAGGAATCAAAACTAACTTGGAGACACAAACATATAGATGTAAATATATATATTTATATATATTTCCTGCTTTTCCTGTGAAGGGTTCTGTCAAAGATCAGCTGAAAGCCTATGGTGCACTAACGGAAAATGTTACTCGAAAATACACTCGGCAGATTCTTGAAGGAGTCTGTTATCTTCACAGCAACATGATTGTACACAGAGATATTAAAGGTAAGAGATTCACCAAAATCCACCTGGGTTCATATGCTCCATTATGCTTATTTATGTTATAGATGAAAGGAAATATCTCTTATATATGGTCAATATTAGCTATGTGTTTTCAAGGTAGCATTAGTATCAGTATCCTATCACTGTTCAATAAATGAACAAATGCTATTAACAATAGATTAGATGGTATTGAATTCATGTGCATATAATTCTCTCCACAATTTATTTACCGGTATACTTAAAAAATCATGAATTGGCATTACAAAATAACTTGGTTTTACTTATGGGGAAAACAACAACTATGTTTTGCAGCACTTTAATCAGATTGAGAAATGACAAATTGAAAACATGTTGACTAGATCAAGGAACAATGCAAACATGGTGACAAGATCTGAAAATAGAATTATGAATGCAATAAGGAATGAAACTTATCTTTTCCTCTTGTATGTTTATTAGTCAAAATCCTCCATTCTTTACACAGTCACTATTCTTTGTTTCTAAAAGTATACTTTACAGTGAATAGTATCTAAAGGACAAGAAATAACATAACATATTGTTTTCACTTGGAAAACTACAGAAGGCATTATTTTTCATGCTATAATCTCAAACTAGATTTGGGGTTATTAAAAATGTCAGCTTTAAAGTGTAACAAGTAAATCTCTTGATATATTTTACTCATCTGACATTTTAATTTTTTTTTTAGAGGATAGGAACATAGTTACGGTTGGAAAATGAAAGTGGTTGACAATTGCAGTCTTGGGGGGAAAAAGGACAAAACCAAGCCGGAGCATTGGCAAGGAGCATGTGGAAGAGGGAAAGGGATCTAAAGAATATGGTAGAGAACATCTCATCAGCTTTCTTTAGTGTGGGACTGGCTACAATAGTCACTGCAGCTATTTTATGATTAGCTAAGTTAAACCTTTGGAAAGACATTTTGTTAAAGTAAAAACCAACATTTAATGATTAAATATTTCCATTAATTTAAAAAGATTGGCTATGCAGTGTGATGTTCTGTGAGTCACAGTATACAGTAATGGACTGAGAAAATGATGGTTTGGATGTATCTTTAAAAAGAAAACTCTTCATCTTTAGAATTTAAGATTGCAAGGTGGCTCAGTGACAAGATAATTTGTGAGCAGCTCAAGTCATTTTAAACAAGGTTCTAGCTGTGAAGGTTTATAAATCTATACTTAAGAGTTGTATACTTGAACAGCTTCTACTTCTTCTTCTCCGTCTCTATACCCACTTCAACCCAGGAGCCAATATTCTCAGAGATTCTGTGGGTAACGTGAAGCTTGGAGACTTCGGGGCTAGCAAGCGATTGCAGACAATCTGCATGTCTGGCACTGGCATCCGCTCTGTCACGGGCACTCCTTATTGGATGAGTCCAGAAGTGATCAGTGGAGAGGGCTATGGAAGAAAAGCTGACATCTGGTGAGAAATAGCTTTGTGCAGCTCGTTTAATGTAAAGGATTACTTTCTAGAAAAGGAATTTTCTGCCACGGTATTTCTGAACTAGTTAGCATTTTATTAATCTTTTTTTCTGTGAACTATAATGAGTTCACCAGACTAATTTATTGTTCCCCTCTCCCCTTTTCCCCCTACTCTTTTCCCCATGCTTTTCAATGTGCTGTGTTCCCGGATGTTGCTTTTTGTTTTCTGCACAACTTGCTTTTTTTGTAATAGCTCAGAAATCATCCAAGCATGATGATGTATCCCCCACCCCCACCCTTCTGGATTTGCAATGGCTAATTCTGTCAGCACTCAACCCGCTTATTATTGGAAGATGTTGATAAGAATTGCCATAACCTTCTGTGTAATTGCTGAGCTTAAACTTGACTGTTTTTTAAATCACTAAAGCATATTATCTTATTGAAGCTTTTTCTGAATGGTTACTTTTGAAACAAGAATCTCCTATATCCCTATCAGATAAAAAAGAGATATATTAAAACAGCAGGAACGACAACTCTTGGCTAGTGTCCTCCAAATCTCTAAATAATAAATGTGTCATGGAGTTGAAGAGGTGGGCAGGAATGTTTGCTTCTTGTTTTCTCTCAGTATCCAAGCACAAAAGATTCCACTCTAAAAAAGCAGAACAGGCCATGTTTTAATAAATTAGTCTTTAGGAGCAGTAAGAAGCATGGTGGTGATATGATCATGGCACAGAAGGGTCAGCCATAACAAATTGTTTCAGAGAATCAAGCTGATGATGATGAATAAAATTGATTTATTAAATGTAACATGCTTAAGAAGAAAAGCAAAGATTTAGAAATATGGTAATCTCATGAATGAGAGTTGCCAAAAAGGAGGAGGACTGCATGCAATCACAGGTTGCCCATTATAAATTGTATTTTTTTATAGTCTATTATTCCAAAAGCCTGTTCACTTTCTAGTATTTCTTCTGTTGGTTTCAATTGATTGGGGACAGCTCCTTTAAAATAATTCAGTATAACCTGTTAAACTATGATGTGTCAAAATACAGTTTCTGTATTCACTGATCAAACATGGCAAACAAGCTTGTCATTATCGTAAGGCATCTGCAAGTACAGAATAACAAGTTGTAATTAACTTTTTATTAGCTTTTTGGGTCAGCAATTAGGACATAATGGGTCCTAATTTGTTAAAGTAAACACCAACATTCAAGGATCTAATATTTCACTCATCAAAAAGCAATACAATGTCAACTTTATGCAATGTCGTGTGCTGTGGATCATATTTTTACAGAAGAAATCCATTGTTGCAAGTTGGTGTGCTTTTAATAAAAGATATATTAGGAATGTCTTTCCAGTGCAATAATTTTTCTCATGGTTTAAAGAAGTTCTTTAGACAAAGAATAAATTAAAAAACAGCTTCATAACACAATGTGCACTCATGTATGAATTTGTAGTATTGAGTAGCATTTGTTTACAGCATCTTTATAAAGTTATTTTTCAAGATAAAGTGATTTAGAAGATAAATCACCTTTATTGATCTGTGTTAGAATACTTCATTCGTAAAACTTCTCCTTCAAGAAGGCTTGCATTACTGGCCTGTATTCATACTTTTCTGGAAGTCTGCCACATGAACAGTTTCGGCTCATTTAATTGTGACCAGCACTTCTGATCCTTCTGGTCCTGTTTATTTCTGCTTCTGTAACAAACACCATTCTTGTGCCTCCTTTGATTTTACTGACTGTAGTCTTAACTTTTTATCAGGGTCTTTTTTTTCCTTCCCTATTTCTTTTCCTTCAGCATTTCATTTGGCTAAACTCTAGGATCTTCAATACATATCTTAATTTACGTTTTAAGATCAAACAAAAATTTTGTAAAATACAGTTAAACAGTCTATGACAGTCTGTCCCATCTAAAATGTTAAATAGTCTGTTTCATGTTTTCAAAGCAGCACAAAACAAGTAAACTATCCTGAGAATTATGTGATATTTCACATCTGAAAGTAGCAAAATAGTTTAATTTTGTTCCAATCTGCTTGGATAATCCAGCAGTACAGGGCTAAAGTATTTTAAATGCAAGTACTTCTAGGAAAGGCAATATAATAAAATGAAGTTTATTGTTTCAGTTTTCTCAAATTCTCATGGGCAAGCTCTCTTGTCCAAGGGAAATTTAAAATATTTATCTTTTAAAAATGCAAATGGAAGAACATTGTATCTAGCTATAAATAATGTTTCTTTCAGTTCTGGAACAGTGAGTGTGATTAGTTTATTGGTTCCAGGTAAAAATGTTAAAGCTTTCTGTGGTAATCCTATTTACTTCATTTTAGTATTCCATATCCTTGACCCTTTGCAGAAGATACTGATTAGCCAAGTCATACCCTGGAGAGGTAAACAACTCTATCAAAAACCCATATGATAGCAATGTCATATCTTTTTGGCTTTCCATTTTCAGAAATGTTTATCTGCCAAAACTAATACAACTTAGCCTGAAAGGAACCAATGGAACTTGAGCCAATAAGTGTCTGTTTCCAAGACCTTACTGCTCTTCTAGGCATTCCATTGCCTCGTCTAGTTGCCTAGGATAGACATCTAGGAGCAGAAAGAATACCATTTATTTGCATTGTCTCGATTTTCTTTTGTATGCATGTAAACGCCATTAAAAAAATAGGGTTAACTGTTTTGCTGAAAGATTTAAAATTGCTGAGATCAATTTTCCTTCTTTAGAGAAGATTTTTAAATATACCATTTCATTAATTTACTAGTTGTTGAGGTTTAGCCTTTGAACCATTGAAGCTTAATAGCCAATGAGCATCCAAGTATTTTTTACTTAATATTTTTTTTAAGAAAAGATCAGAGCCTTCCAGATCTTCATATGGCGAAAAGTTATTCCCAATATTTGACATTCTGCACCTGGTTAATTTCGTTTCTTTCAGTAATCCATCTCTATGGCTTTATTATGCCATAATTTCTGGTTTTATAAAATTAATATCCGCTAGTCCAATCTCCCTTCAGTATTGGACGATTAACTTTTATGGTTCTCTTAAGGCTAATTAGAATATATGAATAAATTACTTCATCAATGTATAGCAAGATGGGAACGTTGAGGCCTGAAAGTGAGGGACAATGAAAATCTGGCTTATCTAAGGCTTCAGTTATTATAGAAGTCAATAGGTGCCAACATGCATCCTAATTTAAACACTTTCAGTGTAGATATTTATATAGATATTTATTTTGAAATAACTTTTTAAGGTTACATTTCACAATGAGTGCTAGCATGGATGAGCAAATATTTATTCAGTATATTTATAAACAAGTTTATATAGCTGTCCCTCTCACTGAAGGTGACTGTGAGAGGAGCGCAACAAACAGGTAAAACTACATACAAAATCACAGATATAAAGAATAAAAATCAAATAGGAAATAGCAATCGTTATATAAACAGATATACAAAATCTTGGCAAAGATGGAATAAAAACATTGTGTGAGTACAGCAATGGAGTCATCTAAGCACGTCTCTGGTTCCTGGGAACCTCAAGTCTGTTCAGATAGTCTGGTATTGATACCCTTTCAGAATATAATATGGATGGAACCAATCTAATTTTGGAAAGGAATAATGTTTCATAAAGCAGGCACTATAGCAGAGAAGGCACATCTCTGACCCAACAAATGTAGGTCCTTTGCTGATTGTACCTGCAGCATAGGCCTCCTGCCACTTGTTTATTGATCAGGGATCGTGAGTCTTGGAAGATCTCCAAGTTGCACATAGGATCTGTATGTGTGTAACACAATCCAGTACCAAAGATGGCATAGTCATTGAAATAATGAGTCCCAAAATCTAGCCATTCACTCTTGCCAAACCACCCAGATCTTCACAACCTCCAAACATTAGGATAAGACATTCACAGCTTCACTGAATTTGCCAGGGTGGAGATACAGAATTGTGTATCATATGTGTATTGGTAATATCTCACCCAGTGGGATGGGTGAGTTCACTCAGCAACCACACATAGATGTTTATAAGGGATGGGACAAAATACCAAATCTTGTGGCATTCCAGAAAGCAGAAGTTGAAGGAGGGTCCTCTCCTTCCCAATCATCACTAATTGAAATCAACCGAGAAGGAAAGAGGCAAATCAGCACAACAATATGTTGTTCACCCCAAATCTTCTGAACTGATCCAGAAGGGTACCATGGTCAATGGTATCAAAAGCTGCAAAGGCTTCAAGTAGGTCATGGATACATGAACCCCATCCCACCTAAATTAGAGGTCATTCAAAAATGCAAGCAGTGCTGTTTTTGTCCATACCCAGGTCTTAATCATGACTGAAAGGGATGTAGATAATTCACTTCTTCCAAGGTCTTCTGCTGCACAATTACTTTTCCCCCAAAATAGAGGTGATAGTACTGAATGAAAATTGCCTGGTATGGTAGGGTTCAGCAATTGCTTCTTGAAGAAGGGGTGAATCAAGGACTCTAAGAGGTAAAAGAACAATTCCTTCCCTCAAGAATTAATCATTGCCATAACCCACTCACAGTGCACCTTACCTCTGGACCACTTTAACAAGCCAGGACAGGCATGGATCTAAAGACCTGGGGTGGGGGTGGGGGGGCAGTGTCTACTCATAGTCCTGTCTGCTTCCTCAGGTCCTACAAGTTGCTTATTTATTAAATGTATATGCTATCCATCTCGTCTAGAGGTAATTCTAGGCAGCTTATAACAAAATAAAAGCAGCAAGATAAAACATTAAAAGGTTTTTTTTTTATATTAACATTACAATTGAATTAGAATTAACAAAGAGGTCAAGAAAGGGAGCAAGATGCACACAGGGTAGAAAAAGTATCTCTATCTATTAACCGCTTCCAATATAACACACTCCTATCAGGGCCCTGAGGCCAATTTGCAGAGTAGTGTTTTCAGGTCCTTTTAGAAGGTCAGAAGGGTGGGATCAGATTTCATCTCTGGAAGCATAATGTTCCAAAGGGCAGGAGCCATAGTAGAAAAGATTCTTCTCCTGGACCCTGCTAGCCAGAATTCACATTTTACTAGCATAGGTAAGGCGGGCCAATCTCAATTTCATGTAATAAAATGGAACAATAGTGCTTTCTTGCTTAATTTCTGGAGATACTGGCAATGCAGTATAGATGTATAGACATGGATATTGATACATTCAATCTGAATTCCTTGTAATTAATTCAGTGAGTGCTTTTTCGGTTTTCAGAGAATCAAGAAATTCAGTAGCTTCTGTTACACTTACTACTGGCCAAATAAGGAGAATGAATCATTGTCCAATTCCTTAGTAGATGCTTCAGGATTGAAGAATGTGCTCAAAAATATCCCGCCCACCTTCATATTGGAATAGCACTTATGCTAAATACACCAAAATAGTTCAGTACATCCCAGCACAATGCAGATTATGCTGCCCAAGTCTCTGACTGGAAATAACATATTGAAGTCTTATTCTTGGTTATGATCCTTCAAGATCTCAGCAGAGGTTCAGGCCTTTATTGAAGATTTTCTCTGCAAGTTGATTTTTTTTTAAATAGTAAAGTATATAACAAGTTAAATCATAGTACAGTTCAGAAAAAAAGTTGGTGCCTTATATCCATTTTTAGCTTTTAGGATCTGAACTTAACATTTTACATCACTATTCCAAAATGTTGAATGACTTCATTCCTATTCAATTTTGCAGCACTAAAAAGGATGCCAAACTTGGTTGTTTTGAAATAACACCTGCTCCTTTCCTCAGTTCCAAGCAATACAGACCTGTAGTCCCAAGAGAATAAATAATTGGTGTGGCAGTGGTATTGGGTCATCTCAGAATCTTCAACATTAAGATACATTTTTACACAGATGGTTGGCTTCAGGTTGACTTCAGTTTTTACAAACAACATTTTCACATGCCTACACTTCTTTCTCTACTCTGGATTTCTTTGTAAATTGGGGCAGGTTCAACTTCTGTTCCATACAATGCCTTTTTTATAGAAGTGATATTGGGTTCATTATGTTGCTAAACATTCTTACCCAAGGAGTGAATAAAGATAATTGTAGCCATACCTCTTGTATGCTGCTGCTAATTTATAATTTGAATGAAATGTCTTCAAAAATCTCATGGCCTTGATTGACCTTTATATGTCAGGCTTCCCCCCCCCCCCNCCCCCCCCCCCCCCCAGTAAATCAGATATTAGAATTAGATGACCAAATTAGACTTTATTATAAGGCTTCAGCACTGGGACCTTAAAAGTCTGATGGTACTGATCTGCCATTCTTTTTACAGCCTGACTAGTTAGATAGGTTCCCCTATGAGTTTTTCTTTGCTCATTATGCAGCTCTTATGAGTCATGGTGGTGCAGTGGTTCGAATGAAGAAATACAGCCTACTGCTGCTGGCTGCTGGCTGCAGTTCAGCAGTTCCTTTCTAACCAGGCTCAAGGTTAACTCAGCCTTCCATTCTTCCGAGGTGGGTAAAATGAGGATGGTTGGGGGCAATGTATCGACTTTGTAAACCGCTTGGAGAGAGCTGGAAAGCACCGTGAAGCGGTATAAGTGCTATTGCTATGAGGCTATACCAGGGGTGCCCAGCCCCCAGGCTGCAGCCCACTACCCAGCCTTGAACTGTTCAGAAGCAGACCACAGAAGTGGCAGGCTTGTGCGTGCGTGCACAAGTGCAGGCATACATGCTCCATTTGGGCAAACAGGTTTGGGAACTCTGGGCTATATTATGTTTTTTTCTGATTATTTCTTAGACAGTATATTTTTTCCCATCTCCCAAGTAATTACTATATATCATTACACTAATCTGATTCCCTTCACATTATATATGATTTCAAGTACTGATTTGTCAGGATCTTCATTATCGCTCAAATCTGATCAGATGCTACTTCTTGTTCTCTGCCTCTGACGGATGTATCATAGTAAACACATGCATCTGAATCCACAAAATATCCACAAAAAAGTATTTATAATTACAGATAAACAATCTACGGATTTGTGGAGATATCAAAATTACTCTGGAATTATGCAGGGCAGATTTTGACCACCTCTGTGCCATTTCATGAATATTGTTATACCCATCTCAGTATTTTTCAAGACTAGATTTCCTTTAATTTTTGTACATGCTATAATAATAATAATAGAACAGAATTAGAATTAGAATAAAAATAGAACTGGGACTGGGACTGGGAGAAGAGGAGAGGAAAATAGAAGAATAGAATAGCTTTATTGACATGCAAAGCAACAGAAAAATAATTATATTAATGATACTAATAAGGGAGTAGTAAAAGCTTGGGAAGAATAATATTACTACAACTGTCATACAACATGGATAAATATACTTAGACATTAAACAGCACTGTGAGAATTAGGTGTTCAGCAGAATAAAGAATGAGAGAAGAAGCTATCTCTATGTCTAGTTGTTTTGGCATGCAATGCCCTATAGCTGGGGGGAGAAGCTGAAACAGTTTATATCACAGATGTGAGAGTCCCGTAGATATTTTATCAGCCCTCCTTCTGACCTGCACAATATACAAGTCTTCCGTGGAAGGCAAACTGGTTGCACTTCTTTTTTTTCTGGAGTCCTAACTATCTGTTAAGAGTCTGTAAAGGGTTAAATGCCATTATGAGAAAATAAAAAAGCCAGCTACTTGAGAGATACCTTTTTAGTATCTTTTTGTATTGTAATAATGATTATAGTGAGTTACAATGGGACTTTTCACTAAGTGACTTTGAACTCTTTTTCCTGTGTTTTCTCCTCCCAGGAGCCTTGCCTGTACTGTTGTGGAAATGTTAACTGAGAAACCACCCTGGGCAGAATATGAAGCTATGGCAGCCATTTTCAAGATTGCTACACAGCCTACTAACCCCCAGCTTCCTACTCATATATCAGAACCTTGCCGGGACTTCTTAAGGCAGATCTTTGTGGAAGCCAGGAAGAGACCTTCAGCTGAAGAGTTGCTCCAGCATCATTTTGCCCAGCTCTCCTACTGAATTACTGCCTCTGATTCCATTTTTAGATGATACTGTTGTCTGAAGTGTTGTGGCCTATATCAGAGAGTCCATTCCAAAACGTTGGCAGATGGACATTCTGTTTGCCTAGTGAGATAGTGTGTACAAGGGCAATGCAAAAGTCAGCCAGTTTCATTTTGGTATCTTCATTCTGAGGAATTGATGCTTTCTCTATCACTACCCATGTGGTGACATGTTATTTGGCGTGTGGCTAGGAACAATCTCAAATGCTTCATTTGACTAGATCCATCTCTGAAACTTGGGGAAATGAAAAAGAATGAAATGGGCTCTGAGAATTGCTAAAAACTACAAAAATGTGTATTGGGCTCATATTTCCACTGTTAACAGCTTTTCAGGTTGCAGGGTGTTGTTTCTCCTTCTCTTTAGCCCTCTCCTCTATCCATGTTTCTGGATAATGGGAATGGGGAGGAGATTCCCATGGATCAAATGTACAATGGAATCTAGATGGAATAAAGGTTCCCTGAATAAAATAAGGAAATCGAGTTCCATTCTGGCAGTTGTCCAAAGGTGCAATGCAGAACTGTGTGTTCTGTGTCTTATGTAGTAATCATGGGCTAACTCAATTTTTGTCTAGGAAAAAAAAAATCAGCATTGTGGGGCTTGACACTTTTAACTTCTATTTTTTTAAAGCAGTCTAGGCATTATTGCATTAGACTAGGAATTCATATGGGAGATATTTAGAATTTTTTGAAATTAACAGGGAGCTGAGCAAGGCATGGTGCTCCTATGAATGTCAAAAGTCAGTAAATAAAATGAGGAATGTATATGGAATTTTACATAAATTGCAGAATTTATCCAGATTGTAGAATGTGCCCATTTTATGGATTGTATTGCACAGGATATCATGCAATAAATAGATTGTGGTGAGGACTATTGTGAGGAAGCATAGTATCAATGTGCTGCCTTTAGATGGCTGTTAGTTGGATAAAAAAATTCCTTCTACACAGTTAAGATATTATGCTACAGTTATAATTGACATGAAAATATATCAATTACTGTGAAACATTCAATCTCGTATACCTCCATTCGATAGCTTCATCCATCCAAATCTCTTTCATGGGATAACCTCCCCCCAAAAAATTTATAACCAAAGATTATTTCATTGCTGCCAAGATCAGTCTTCAAGGAGAAGCAAGGTATTACTGCTAAGCGTAGATAGGATTGTTCATACTGAACAGAACTACCTTTTCCAGGTGCTTGTAATGGAAAAATTGGGGAAGGAGAAGTGATATTACTCATCTGTCTTTATTCATTCTGGGTTTTCTGCATGCTTTTCTGGTCTTTAGAAGAATAGCTTCTCAAGTTTGAGACCATGTTTTCCCATAGTTCTGCAAAGCTGAAGTTTGTTAATCTTGATTATTTTCTAAGAAACTTTGTTTTTTTTTAAAGAGGCACTTCTATCAGATTTAATTGAGTACAGAGAGCTAACTTCTTGATCTCTCAAATGTTTGGTTGCCAACAGCATACCTTTATTATACAAAATGTTGGATTAGAACCACTCAGACAGGACCTCGATGAGATCTATGAGTATCTCCGTTATTCATTATGTAGCAAATCATGTACACTTCAGGAGCATTAAAAGGATTCTGCTTTGCAAACAGCATTCTGCCACTTGTGATACTTCAGGTGTTTGCTGTTAACCTTGCAAAGATATATATTAATCTACCCTTGCTCTAGCCACCGACTTGTCAAGTGTTTGCATCTCTGCAAAACTGAGATTCAGTCTCATCTGTCACTTTATACAAAGTTGCATGTGGTTGTTTGTAACAAGATTGCAACCTACCTACCAGTCTCAGAAAGTGGGTGGGGAGAGCAATGCTTTCAGTCAATTTGCAGGACTTCATTTAAAGCAGAATGCAATTGATATGCAGATAAAAGCGGTTCTTTTCTGCTGTCTCCAGTCTTGCAGTTTTGGCACAAAATCTTCTTGTGCTCAAATTTTCTGTCATATTTGCTTAAGAATGTCTATGGCTTTATAACAAATAAAGTTATATAAGTTACATAAGTATCTGTATGGATCTAAAAATGCTACCGTGATTTCCTTTTTTAGTTCATTTGCCAACATGTCTGTAGGTCTTGGTTTGTAAAACATATATATTCTTTTTCAAGTTATGGTGTTTCCTTTGATTTCAGCAACTAACCAGCAACAGAGTTGGTCCCTCATCTTTGAGAATATGATATGTTGCCTTGGCTCCTCACTGGGTAGATAAGCATAATAAGCCAAAGCATTATTCATATGGTCAGCAGTGCACTTTTATAAATATATTTATATCACTTTCTTATTAAGCATTTTACTTCATGTAAAGAAATTATGATGTCTCATACTTTTTATTTATGCCATACTTGTTTATGTTTATATATGTGTACAGCAATTATTATGGAATGGGGAGGGAGAAATTGACATCTTTGTGAATTTTTAAAAAGGGTAAAAAAGCAGCTGGTTTTGCAAAGATTTTGATTACTGTTTATTACAAGATGTATCAGGTCAAAATGCCTTTTTGTTTCCTTGCTATTTTTTGGGGGGGGGGGGGTANTTGGGGGGGGGGGTAAGTGAAATAGAATAACAATATAGAAATGGCAATTTGGAATAATAGAAAGCCTCAAATTAGATATATCAGTCTCATTTGTTACTGTTGATATAACACACAGAGTTTTCATCGAGCTTATTGCAATTGCTTCACAAAACAACAGTGATCTGTACTGTTGTGTAACAGCACAACAGTGAGGTTGCACAGTTCTAGTGTAACCTCATTTTAAGATAGGCTTCACATATTGGTCTCACAACTTTTTTTATGTCTGCATTTCTGTTGCATTTAAATTTCTATTTTAAACAATATATATGTATATGTGTGTGTGTGTATATATATATATACATATATATATAGAGAGAGAGAGACACACACACACACACACACACACATACATGAATGCAGTTCAGCTTCCTTCGGGTATTATCCCACGTCACTGTAATGCTTTTAAAGTTGTAGCTACAACTTTAAAAGCATTACAATGACGTGGGATAATACCCGAAGGAAGCTGAACTTGCATTCATGTAAGTACCCGCAAAAACTTAAAAAAACAAATACACATACATAATACATGTATACGTGTGTGTGTGTGTGTGTGTATTCATATTCATTCAGGAGTGCTTACTTCCAGATAAATGCATAAAAAATTTTAGCCTTAAAAATGCCCCTTTTGTAATTTATCTTTTATGCTAACTATTTCCAGACTTTCATTATTTTTGCTTTATTAAAGGCCCCCTAGGAATTTCTCTTGTGAACGCTTTATGGCCTCCTGAGGAATTCATCATTCAGATTTGCTTTTGGAAATTTCTGATTCTCATCAGTTCAAATGAGAAAGTGAGAGGAAAGGGATATTTGCAAATTCTCTCATAGAACTGTAATTATAAGCAAGGAAACAAAAATGGGTTTAGGCTTGGTACGACGATTCTGTATACTCCAGCTTCACCAGCCACTTTTCTGCTAAACAACATACATTTAAAATACCATTTGTCTGGAAGCTATTCCCTTAAGACATGTATCTTATTATCTTTCCTGAATTGCCTCATATATGTGGGCTACTTTAGTATATGATTTGAAAGGTTCACAGATGGCAAAAAATATAGATTGTTTTGTTTGGAGGTAAATTTCTTTAAGATTTCTAATCTGAGATCCTCTTCACATCAAATATTTGGATTTATATTTTTTAATACGATGGTATGTCTGACTTCAACCAAATTTACCCAGGAAATTACTGAGATTGGATAATTAAATTTGCAGCCTTCTGTATATTTTACACTGCCAGTGCTAGAACAAATATTTTAATTTAATGAAACTCAAAAAAACAGCTTTGAAGAACATTCTGTGATTTATCATTTGGACCTGGAGTATACAGAAGACCTTGAAGTACTTGTCTGTTTTTATGAATTTCTATAATAACTGAGGCTTGCAGTGCAAAGCCAGGCCAATGTGTAACTTTTATTTACAATAAAATATAATTTTCAGCTAGTTATGTGTGCTATTACATCTTGTATTATTGGCGGCTACTTGAATATCCAAGTGCTCAGTAGCTCTATTCTGCAAAAAACATACTATGAATTCTCAAAATAACCATACTATCATAGTGTGATAGTGAAAATTGTCTCACACTTTTTAAAACTCAATAAGTTATTTCATCAGATGTTCTTTTTGAAATCCACAACCAGGAAAATGAAGCATTCCTATGTGGTTTTGAATTGTGGGATTTGTTTAAATGTGAGAAAGGTATACTTAGCACTTTTAAAGATGCTTATCATCTTTCATAGCCTGCTAAGCACATTTTTCGGTATATTCTCGAATGTAGGCACCAAACACTGTATCTTTTATCAAGGAAGACATGTTTTAAAGTGGCTGAACATGCCATCTGACATGCTTTATATGAATTGTGTGTGGACCACAGCTTTTCTTCTAGCCAGTGATATTAAACTCCTGTTTTTTTAATGCATACAATGATGACTGGATTGTTCTCCCAGGCAGAACGTGTTTCTTGTTCTTGTTTCAAGAAATATTTTGGAAACTGAAATAGAAGTTGCACATTTTCATCTCTCAAAACTTTCATAAATGACATCAAAGAAAAAAGCTCAGAAAACCTATATTACAAAAATAAGACAGTGCAGCTCTGGACACAAACACCACAGATGTACTTCAGCTTATCACGTACCACTGAAAAGGCAGATATAAAAGATAGACACTGAATTCTTCCCCAGAGTTTAAGGCTGAATGGATAGAACATAGCTGATGAGAACTAGGATGCAAGGTCTGCAGTCCCCTTTCAGACCTAAGTTCCTCATGGTTTTGGACTAACAATACATGCTTCTGTAACTGCTTAAACCAATTCTAATCCCACAACTTTTAATGTCCAGGGGTGTCTTTTATATGCCTCCTTGAAATTCCAAAAGTTGTATTTTCTATTTCATTGTTTAAAGCTTGAATATATGCATCTTTACCCTAGACATGTATGGGGTCTGCAGCAGAAGCACACAGCTTCCCCATAAGAAAGAAGATAACAGGCTACATTCAGGATTCTAAGTAAATTCAGAGTCAGAATTCAACATGTTGCCTATTTGCACGATTTGTTTATCCAAATGGCCAGATATTGGAAATAGGTAATGCTCCATCTTCAAAACTGGATATAAAAAGAATATCTAAGAATTGGTTAAAGCCTGTTGGAAAAATTTCTTTTAGTTGAACTTCAAGAGTAAGGAAAGCAACATCCAGGTCAACCTGTTAGGATACTGATTGCTAAAAGGAAGACTGGTTGTATTTTAGCGTATTATATGGAATAAAGTGTAGTCATAGACTTGACTAAGGAGATGTACAGTATGAAATATCATATTTACAACTTGTCTAGTCAAACTCTTTAGCTACAATCCTAAATGTAATTCCATTACTAGTATGGCCTGATCCTCTTTATAGCATTAGTATTCCTGCTTTTCCATGAATAAAGCAAAAATTCCCATTTATCAACATGTCTGTAGTTTTTTGGATGCTTAATTCTTTCCACAGTCCATTAAATCTATGGTTCATTCCTGCTTAGTCTTTCCTGCTCCTAGCCATCTTGCAATTACCCCTGCTCTCCATCAGCTCAGTTCATCCCCATATCAAAGATCTCAAAGTGGGGAACTATAGGCTATGGGTCATGCTGTATCTGTACCATTCTCCACCTCTTTCTGCAGCCACAGTTGCTTGTGCTGCTTGCGTCCAAAACCTTCGTCATAGTTGCCTTTGCTCTTGAACAGCTGTTGGTAATGTGGCTTGCAGTAGAATTCCCCATGGAGAGCTGCATAACTACCCAAGCTGAATAGAAATAAGAATGAGTTAGGGTTTACTACAAAAGGGCTGAAAAATGGAAGAAAACTAATATAATGGCAGTTATACTATGAAAATGAAACTTATGAATCTACTGCTGTGCCTTTCCTGAGAATTTGCAACACAGCATCTTTCAGATTTTGCCATCATTATATGTACTAATAGGAGCATGAGATCTCACCCCACAGAGGAAGTATAATTATTGTACAATAATTCAGGAAAAAGAGCTGCAAAGTCATTTAAATGTTTAAATGCCATAAGTGCTTATATTTCTCCATGTCAGAATGCAGAAAGAAGCCTAATTTAGTATTGTTTTTCCCACAATTCCTACTAAGCTTAGTAAAGACTTGTTTGATGTAAGCTCAATGCCCAAATGGTTTTCTTGGCAAAGCACAGAATTATTTTGCCATTATTTTT
The DNA here is from genome assembly GCA_004320025.1 of Laticauda laticaudata. Lineage (NCBI taxonomy): Eukaryota > Metazoa > Chordata > Lepidosauria > Squamata > Elapidae > Laticauda > Laticauda laticaudata. The sequence continues at coordinate 44,520 of BHFT01056159.1, forward strand.
TCTGAGATAATTTTCAACTTCAGTTTACCTTCAGGTACAAAGCATGCCCAACTCTGCTTAACTTTTTCAAGATCAGCTGAGATCCTCTGCAAGTGGATATTTTTTTCTTATAGTGGAGTCTTCTGTTTCGTTTGTTTTAACAGAAGACTGAGAAAATATTAATGCCTTTCTTCCTGTGCTTTAAATGTTAAAAAATGTCTAAAGCTGAAAAATTGGGACCTTAAGGAACTTTGATATGATTGCCCTTCAAGAGGAAAAAATACTGCTCTGATTCAAGCCAACCATATTTTGCACAGTCTGGGTAACATTCAGTACATGGTATAGAGTCTGAGGAAAAAATATGAGATGTCATATCAAAACAGTCTATTCCCAATTCTTTATTAGGCTGCTAAATGAGGTGGAGGGAATTATAATTAATGGTGGCCATTGGGAATGATAAGAGTCAGCAACCAGGAGATTGACCCACATATTCCCTTTAAATTGCTCCCCCACACAAAGCAAAATAGAAAAGTTTCTCACTTTTCCCTTACCTTAGCTTGGTGTGGCAATGCTTACAGCAAAAGCAGTAGTTATGGAAGACAAATTTATCAGCCACCAGGCGCTCCATAGGATAGACAGTTTTCTGGCAGGCATTGCATGTCTCTTTCACCTGGGCCTTCAGGCTGAATGACTGGATGACAAGAGTAAAAGGTGATGTGGGTGAAAGTAAGTTCCAGGAGAGGAGGCAGCAAGGGAAAAGGAACAATGTACAATTACCAGTGATTTAATTGTGAAGATACAATTTCAAAGCAGTCTGAATACAGCATACTTGACTTGTATGCCAAACTTCAGCTATGTTCAGCTAATAGTAAATAAAAGCAGTCTTAAGAGGCACCCTGGTTTAATATTGAGTATTTTAATAGCTGAAATAAATATGGAGAATGTTCCAAATCTAAAAGTACAGGAAGCTGGAATTCAGAATGAAATATTTAATAATAGCAATTACACTTGGACTTATATACTATTCTGCAATACTTTACAGCACTCTGAGTGGTTTATAGAGTCAGCATAATGCCCCCAACAATCATTTTACTCTCACCTCAGGAGGATGGAAACCTGAGACAACCTCAAGATCGAACTCCTGGCGGTGGGCAGAGTCAGCCTGAAATACTGCATTCCAACCACTGCACCACAAATATTTACTTAGTAGAAACCAAAATGCTGTTGAAAATCATTGCAAAGGACTTATCACAAGCACAATCCTCAATCATAATTTTTACAGGGTTTTTTTTTTCATTTTAAAACACACGTGGAAATTCATATTCTGAATTCAACTTGCATTTAGGGAAGATATTTTTAAAATATATCTAAAAAGAGAGCTTTAATTTTCAAAACTGAGGTTTAAAAATAATAAAGAGAATGATTACAAACTGCTTTAAATGTTGTTTCTGTCTGAGGGTGAATTATTTTATTTCTGTTTTCATATATTCTACAAATATGTTGCACAGTCGGATACAAGATTGTGATCTGAAGAGATGATAGGCATTACCTTTGACTGCTCAGTTTTGATAGGCACATCAATTCTGAGTCTTTTAGGATCAGGATGGCCTACTAACAGTGATTCACACAGTATGTCTTATATGGTGCTATCTGCCCTTAAAGAGGAGTTAGAATGAGAAACTGCAGTTAATAGCAATCTTCTCACTTGTATTTTGACTCAAGCAAAACTCTGGTTATTTCATTAATATCTGTGCTTATTTAAGTATTTCAATTTATTATTAAACAAAAAGCTAGAAAGAACAATTTCATTAATATCCAAGAGCCAAATGCTCTTGGATATTATTATCATTAATCCAAGAGCCAAATGCAGTATTCCTCAACCTTGACTCTTTAAGATGTATGGACTTCATACTGTATTTCAGAGTTCCCAGACAGCATGAAGTCTCATTCCAGAATGCTGACTGGGGAATTGTGGCAGTTGAAGTCCACACATCTTAAAATTGCTAAAATTGAGAAACACTTTTCTAATAGAACTACTTGGCTTCCACATAGGATTTCTTGAAACCAAGGTGGACAGATTATCTGAGGCTTTAGTTGTGGTCACAGAATATGTAGAGGATAGGAGCTTTTTGTGTATCTGAGCAATTTCTGTTTACTGATTCAAAATATTTTCTTTTCCTTTTGTAATTTTATTTATAGTTTTTTCTTTAACATCTATAAGTGCTTTAACATCTATAAGTGCTTAGTGAACAATGTATTGTTTGGGTTGATATACTTTATACAATAAATGATATACTTTATACAAGTATAAATAAATGATATACTTTATACAAGTATATATACAATATATACAACACTAATAATGGTACTGTTTAAATATACATAATCATAATCTTTCAACTTCTAATATTTGTGTACATATTATAGTTATAATATACTCTATTATATATCAATATATACAATACCGATTTCCAAATTTTTACTTTATTTACTTTCTATATTTACTTTCTTTATTTTACTTTCTTAGAATAAAGAATACTTCGCGCGATGAGAGCCAAGACTCTCATCGCCTTTGCCGGGCAGTGGCTTCGCGCGATGAGAGCCAGAGACTCTCATCGCCTTCACCGGGAAGCGGCTTGTACAGCCAATCAGCTGGGAGACTCGATGGGAGGCAGGGAAGTGGTGGGCAGCGGTTTCGCCGGACAGCGGCTTCGCGCGATGAGAGCCAAGACTTTCAGCGTGTGAAGCCGCCACGCTAAGCTCGGCTGCTCCAGCAACGTCACCTGGAGCAAGTCGCCACGCTAAGTCGCTGCTGCAGCCCTCGCCTAGCCTTTGCAGCCCTCGCCTGGCCTTAGCAGCCCTCCCCTCAAGTAAAAACGCGCGCGAAGTTGGGCGCCATTTTCTCCCTGGAGGACGATGAGCCGCAACTTTGCCCCACCGCCTTTTCCCTCTGGCTTCACTTCTGCGTGTTCAGGGAAGTCACGCCCAAAGCCCTGTCGTCCAGAATCTTTCTGACGGTGAGCCTTGACGGTGAGATCAGGGGTTGAACACCATGGTATTTGGGGTCGGCTTATATGTGAGTTTTTGCAAATTCCTCATTTTGGGGCAGTTTTTAAGGTCGGTCTATATGCGAGCTCGGCTTATATGCGAGTATATACGGTAATTACCCAAAATTTTAAACTTGTTCCAAACAATTCCAATTAGGCTTGGAAAAGATTACTTTTGAAAGATTTAAATAAAATTGTGTTGAAATATATATGGCAAGGTAAGAAAGCAAGAATAAAGTTAAAAATTTGCAAGATGCTAGAATAAGAGGAGGATTTTGGTTTTGGCCATAATTGGGAGTTGTATTACCAAGCTACAAATTTGATGTGGGTTAAGGAATGGATAACATTAAGAAATACTAGGTGTTTGACATTAGAAAAGACATGATCTCTTGTTGGGGTGCCATGCTTTCTTATTGGTTAAAAGGAACTTAAAACACAGGGGAGTATTTTAGAAGAACCATTATAATACGGAGAGTCTCTGTGGTTAAAACTGGGAGAAGACTTAAAAGACAATGTTATTTTGAAAAATTCCAGTCTGGCCATTGACTTTTGAAGCATTTTCTTATCCTATAATATATTAAAACGAACAAACAGTTAGATAATGGTGAAATATTGAATGAAAAGTTTGAACTTAAATCTTGTACAAAAATTAGAGTATAAAGAATGAATTGGTTTTCATATGTGCAAATACATTCAAGGTATGAAAGACTCTAAAACAGAGAGTTTCTATGAATAAAACTGGACTGATTTAGATAAATTTTGACAGGGGTACTGATGAAAAGGTGATTAAAAAATTGTATGGATATTTATTAGAAATTAAACTAGAAGAAGAACACATTAAAAAAACAATGATTGCTTGGGGAAGAATTTTGGATATGGGATTGATCTAGAGAAATGACAAAAATTGTGGTTCTCAAAATTATAAAATGACAATGTCAACAGCAGATAAAGAAAATTTGTATAAGATGTTTTACGGATGGCATTTTCTCCGACAAGAATAGCAAGAGATGTCAAGAACAAATCTGAAAAATGTTGGAAATGTCATCAGACACCTGGCTCATATATTACCATATGTGGTGGACTTGTGCGGGATGCTAAAAAATATTGGACTAAAATCCACATTGTGTTGGAAAAAATGACAAAAAAGTATATAGATTTGAAACCAGAGATATTTTATGGGAATTTTTACCTGAAATATATGGTAAAGAAATGAAATACCTGATTGTAAATGTATTAACAGCAGTTAGGATTGTATTTGCTAAAACTGGAAAAATGAGAGAAAATACCATCACAGGAGGAAATCATTAAGAAAATATTGGAAGTGTGCTGAAATGAGTAGATTGACATTTGAAAATCAGAGAACAAGATGATAAACAATTTTATAAAATTTTGGGATCTATTCTATCAATGGTTAAGACAATAAAACATGGGTAATGAAATATGTAGATTCTTAGAAAATAATAAAATATATAAAGATGGTATTCTTTTCTTATTATATCTACAAAATGATTGTAGGAAGATTTGAGATGATAATATGAACTGTCATAAAACAAATTAAGTAAAATATGATTATTTTTAAACATGAATGAATAAAAGTATAGTCAAATGATTAACAATGATATTAATCGTATTTATACTTGATGTAATTGTAATTGAAGACTACGAAATGGAAGCACAAAACAATATGGAAGATGGCTTGATGTTTTTATGTTTTGTTTGTCTATGTTTGTCTTAAAAACCAATAAAAATTTTAAAAAAACATACTAGAAAACAAAACAATATAAATTTACTCATTCCCGAGACTATTCATCAAAATCCCCACAATTTATAGTCCTTAAAATTTTACAATTTGCATCCTCAAAATTATCCAAATTTTTAAATCTTGTTTAATTTTTCTTCTTTCGCCTCATAGAGTGTTCTATCAAATAGTATTAATAATCCAGATTGGCTCACCAGATTTCTCCAAATCTCTTCAAAGCACAGAATCAAGTGTTCAGTTTCAAGGATGCTTTTTGTTAATTATAGTCCACCTTGCACTAAAAATCTTCAAAGACTCACCAAATAGTTTAAAGCAACCAAAATGCCAGTAGATATGGAACTAAAAGAAAGAGACTTTCAAGTGTTGTTTGTCTTTCACTATTTCATGTTTCCTCCTTCTTGTTTTTTTTCTGTTATCAATCAATCCTCACTTGCCAAGGCTTTTTCCCACCCATGTACTAGTATTATATCTTCTTTCACCAGTAGGTGGTGCCCCCACTCTACTTCCAGCATTAAAACAAAACAAAGATGGAACAGGGGAGAGGACAAAAAACCTTTTTCCTTGTATGATTTCTTTCAGTAATCAGTGTTATCCACAAATTAAGTCAGTTTTCACACTACTACAAGTTCCAGTCCAAACTTTCTATATTTAAAGCTTCATAGACTTTCCATGAAAAGTTTGTTTCACTTTTGGATCTATAATCTTTCTTCGTGTGTGTTAAATCACCACTTTCTTTGAAGTTTTAAAGTTGTCTCATTCAGTTCCAGTCCTTTGCTACAAACCTCTCCGGCTCATAATCTTCTTGTCCCAGTAGTCACAGCTTTGGTCTTGCCAAAATGGCTGTCATCTCTGCTACTGATCAAGAGCATTTCTTTGGATCAAGTGAGGAAATTTCTGTATCCTTGCAATCTACAAAGTATCCATCCTTTCTTCACCACCCCTCTAGGGTGGCTTTGACCCCATAGGGTCTCCTGGGAAGCAGACATCAGCTAGGTTTTGCAGAGCTCCACAGAGCTCTGCTTTACCATATTTGTCCTGCTGTGATACCAACTGGTAAATATTTTCTTGATGTACTGAGGGCTTAAGCTCTGGGAGCTTAAGTAACAGATCTCTGCAATAAGTCTACCTTAACAGTAATTAAAAGCATTTGTTTGAATTTACGCCATCGTGGCAAGAACAAGACTTCTCTCCTCTTATTACATTCTAAAATGTTGACCATTGACCTATTCAGAGAAACACATTAGGGAAGGATAGGTCAGAAACTCATTTACTAAGTCACTCTGAAGAATTTTTCTAGAGGAAAAAATTGTTTAGATTATCTCACAAATAGATGTTATTTGAGCAGATCCTTTAGAGCAGGGGTGTCAAACTCAAGGCCCATGGGCCAGATCCAGCCCGCGATGTGGTTGGATCAGGCCTGTGGGGCCGTCCTGGTCTACCTGCATCGCTTTGGCCTGGTCTACTTGCATTGCTTCTGCCTGGTGCAGAGAGGAAAGATCAGGCCAACAAAGCTTCGGTCCAGTGTACCTGGTGAGAAGATGAAAGATCAGGCCAATGTAGCTTCGGTCTTCCCAATTAGGCCAGCGTGGCTTTGGCCTGGTCTGTTCAATGTGAAGAGGAAACATGATAGCAGTTTGGGGAATAGCATCAAACTGGCCATGCCTACCTAGTCAGACACACCCACCCAGTAGTCAGCCATGCCTCCCACCCCACCCCGAGGTCAACAACAACCCTCATGCGGCCCTCAATGAAATTGAGTTTGATATCCTTGCTATAGAGGTAACAAACTAACATCTTGCAGACTACAGGTAGTCCTTGACTTCTTACATGAACCTAAAATTTCTGTTGTTAAGTAAAACTTTTGTTAAGTGAGTTTTGCCCCATTTTACAATCTTTCTTGCCACAGTTGTTAAGTTAGTGCATCTGGCTTCCCCATCAATTATGCTTGTCAGAAATTCACAAAAGGTGATCACATGATCCCAGGATACTGTGATCATCATTACACTTATGAGTTTATGAGTCAGTTGCCAAGTATCTGAATTTTGATTATCTGATCATGGTGATACTGCAACAGTTATAAGTGTGAAAAATGGTCATAAGTCATTTTTTCAGGGCCGTTGTTATTTTGAAAGATCACTAAAGGAACTGTTATAAGTCACCTGCAATCTGGGATGAATCTGCTAGTCCTGAGGAAGTGGACCATCTTTATAATATCAACTCTACCACATATTACCTGGATCTCTTATCCTTTCTGATTAATAAAAACTGCTAGGGAAATAACAGGAAGCTGATTAAAGGCAAAATAAAGGTGAGAATGCATCCTTGAGTGAAGAGTTGGTATTGGTGCAAGAACCGCACTGGTGCTGCGGTTAGAGTGTCATACATCTGCTGATTGCCAGGTGACTGCAATTGGGCAGTTCAAATCTCACCAGGTTCCACCTTTCATCCTTCTGAGGTCGGTAAAATGAGGACCCAGATTGTTAGGGGCAATATGCTGACTGTAAACTACTTAGAGAGGGCTGGAAAGCACTGTGAAGCAATGTTTAAGTCTAAGTGCTATTGCTACTGCTATTGTTTGTCTTATTATCTAGACAATTTCAACTTGACAAGTCTTCAACCTCCCTTTTGGATGAAGTTTGCTATAAAAGCAGTTGACTAATTTTATATTTGAGAGATAATAGGGTCATTCATATCAACAAAGATAGAAATTGTTCAAACCCATCATTAAATAGATTTATTTTATATAGGTAGTCTGTGAGTTACTCATGTAATCAGCCTGCCCAGTCCATTCATAACCCGAGGATTCGTGAGGGTGAATCTCATATCTTCAACATAATCACTCCCTCCTTTCATCCACAAATTCGCTAATTGAATGTGTGGCTCATTAAGTGCCCATGAGTTATTTCAAAGTGGGAAGGCCATGGGAGGACTTACCAATGGAACAGGCCACCTGCTTAAGACCACTCAAGGCTTTCTCAACCCACTGAAATACCTTATGCTCCCCACAATTGCTTTCCCCCCTCCATCCAACCTGCCACACCAGGTCACTTACCATGTGAAGATCTAGCAAGCTATCTCTTCTCCAGCCTTTCAGCTGTATGTGCCTGTCTGATGCTCCATTTAGGCCTGTGCAGGCCTTGCCCAGGAGTTTGCTGGCCAAAATAAATTCCATTTAGGCCTGCGCAGGTCTTGCCTAACATATTGCAGGCTGAAATGGAGCTCCATTTTGGCTGGCAAACTTCTGGGTGAGGCTTGCACAGGCCTAAATGGAGCATCAGAGAGGTGGGTCAATGTCAGGGGGACAGGTTCACCCCTCTGAACCTCCATTTGGGCTGACAAAGTGCAGGACAGTTCTTTGTAGGGCAAACAATTACCATGGTTTCACAAGATTTGTAGTTTTGGGACTTCGTAAACACTAGGGGGTGCTGATAACGTAACTTCAAATATTCGCTAAGGGAATGCTTGTAACCCAGGGATTACCTATAGTCACAACTTTTTGAAGTAACAGAAGTCAGAAAGAAGAAAAAAGAGTAATAAATACCTTGGATCTCTGTACAATAGATGTCCCCATGTTGCTCTTTGCTTCCTAAAAAAAGGAGGGAAAAGGAAAATAAAAATTAATGTTCCTCTTGCATGGCAAATCTTACTTATAGATTTGAATATAAACTGCAGTTTATTTGTATTATATTTACTGATAAAAATTAGCAAGCTAGTACTTTTCTTGAACTCTTTCTTCAGTTGTTTGAATATTGTTAATTAATCAAGAACAACAATAATGCAAAAAAAGATTCAGAGACATTCTTCAAAGAGACATTCAATGGCTTTATAAAATGTGAAAAAAAGAAATAGGGAAAAAAACTGTTATATCCACAAGTTACAATGTGGAAGAACATTTTCAGGTGAATCTATATAATCATATTATCTTCAAATGAATTGTTTACAAATATCTCAACAAAATAAATAGAATGAAATAGATACAATCACTTGTAATATATTTTGTATTGTGTTCTGATGCATCTCTTTTTGTATGACAGGATGGTCACACAAAAAGAGTTTAATCAGAACTCTACATGTCAGGGTGAGATCTCACTGCAGTACCCAGCAAGACAAATAGCTGGAGAACAGGTACCTACATTAACAATTCAAGCAGAATGTGTACCCACAATAATTTGTCACAAGATATCTACCCAACATGATGGGGAGAAAAAGGAAGAAACAAGGTATAAGACCAACCACTTGGCATACCTTGCCATACATCAAAAAGCATTTTGGAAGCTGTAGAATGCAGTTTCCGAGATCTGCAAGTGGGCATTGCACACCCAGACGCTATCATAAGAGGACATATTATGCACTTGAAAGATCACTTGGAGGTGGGATGTACTTCCAATGTAAGCTACCAAATCCCCTGCATGGACTGCCCATGTGACTATGTAGGACAGACAGGGAGGAAGCTAACTGCCAGATTGCAAGAACACAAGCAAGCGGTCAGATGAGGAGACTCATTGGTAACCTCAAACTGCAATGAAAAAGGACAGGCATTCAATTTTGCAGCTACTGAGATTGTTGGATGAGCAGGCTCATAAACAGCCAGGGAAGTGATTGAAGTTTGAGAAACAGGCCTCTCGTCAGTCAACAGGACTGCTGATTTACCACCAGTCTATCAAGTATTTAGAAGGTGAGGGCTGGGCAGCACAAACAAATGACAGCTAATGATTTAAAAGTCAGCAGTCAGTACACTCCAATCAACGTGTAAAAAGCCACTTACAACAGGCGTTATAAATATCACATACAGAACAGCACACATTCTGCTAGAGAGAAGTTCCCTGCAGATGGGCTCTTGCATGAGTCTGAAAACTCAGAAGAACCTCTAGTCCAAGTGACCAACCCAGATTGGATCCTGTAATTTTTTCCTCCCAATAAGAAAAGTATTTTCTTCAACAGAGGCTATACATTAAGTTTTCTGCCATGATGAACATGTTGTTATTTAAAGTAGCAAGAGAAGTCTGTTATCTGCATAACTAATATCATCAACCAGATAAAAGTAATATAAATTTGCTTGGATCACATATAAGTGCTAAGTCAAAAGTACATCAATAGCATTGCAACGTATTGTTACATCTAATCTCAGCCATTGGTTTAATTATCCTGTCTGAAAAGCATGGTTTAAACAAATTATGATGGTGCAATGTACAAACAATATTATTTTCTATGAAGTAGCAGTAACAGTAGCCCTATGAAGTAGCAGTAACTTGTTAATTTAAATATACTGATTTCTGTACGTACATTAGAAGAGGCTGTACTGGATGGTCCCTTAGCTTGGAACATAATGCTATATTCTACCCACACAGGTATATATCTTCACTTGTTTGGGCTTGCCAATTCTTCAATGTCGATATGGCTTATACCTGAGGAGAAAAGGGAAAAATTAAGTCTTTTATACTAGAATATTTCTCCTCTTTCTGAAATGTAAATTCCAGATGACTGAAACAGCATGCACAAATACTGCTAGCATGCACACACTCTATTTTATTGTACTTCATTTCCCTTTCAGACTGATTACAGATCAAGAGATTAAAAAAAACAATTCTGAGTTCAATCTCATAGACAGTAGAAATATGTTAAAATGGTATTATTTTTAGTATATTTGCAAATATATGAATATAAACATATTTACATTATTAGTATGTAGTTTATCAATTTTAATACACTCATTAATCAACATATTTTACAAAAATCTATTCTTGAAATAGTAGCTATCAATATAACTTAATAATCAATATTACTTAACAAAATAAATTAATGTACCTATATTCTTTAAATCTCTAATATGTGAGATATGTATGTATGCAGGGGAGGGGGAGTTGTATGTGTGTAATTAGAAATATTCACATTTTCTCCTAAAGATCAGAGTTGAAAAAGCTTCTTGGATGAGAAACAAAACATCTTCAAAGAAAACAAGAAAGTCCAGTTGCCCCTTGAAAAGGCACCTTTGAGACAACAATGACCAGGATGACCAAGAACCTCCATAAACAATTCTCCCCTAAGCTTTTCTTCTTTCAACCCAGAAAAACAAAATGATTGGATTCTCCTACCCAGTTTCAGTTTGTTTGTGTCTTCATTGCCATTTGAATCTCTCCTGTTCATGTACATTTACAGTTGTTAGAACATTTGTGCCTCTTGGTTCTGCAAAGCCTGTATGCTGCTTAAGAAATGGCCCTGATTCATTTCCGTTCCGTTTGTGGTTAGCTTGTTATTTCCTGCTTTCTCCATTTAAGGACATGCCAGGTACCCATAAGAGGGTTAAAATTTTCAGTTTAGATACTAGAACCATATAAGCAAAGGGCAAAAAGTCCTCCCTGATTTGACATGCCTGAATCCACACCAGGGCAGCCACTGCAAGTTATTTAGCCACTGACACTACCATTAAAACTATTTTGAAAATTGACAGTGCATCAAGAATTAGGCCTTCTAAAATAGAGCAAAATAATAATTTTGTTATGAACAATCACTTGAGGTCTGCAAGAGAAGTGTATTGGGAAGTTGAAATGATTTGATGCTACTTTGTCCTTGTTTTGAGTCCAGATGTCAAATTTGTCTCCATTAATTCTTTTGTGCAAAGTTTGTCGTAGTACAATGTAGAACAAAGTTTGTCCAACATAGAATCCAGAAATATGTTGCTTGCAACTGATTTATATCATCTTGGACACAAAGCATTTAAAGGTATCTCTAATCTTGTATATATTTTTGTTGGGATGTATGATGGTGCTCTTGGTGTAGATATGGGGCAAAACAAGGACACATTAGTATAAAGCAATCCTGTCTTCCAATATGTTGTATATGATGAATCTCAACATACTGTTTTGGAAAAACTAGACTTCATGTCCATTGCTGAACAAGAAATTGCTAAACTCAAACAACAACTCACATCCACATAATTGTTGATTGACAAGAGATTGCAAAACCAACCTGTTTCCCTCCTTTGTCTTTCCATCTCATCACAATTTAACTCCTATATCAGTTCAACTACTTTATTCATCTGATGAAGTACGGTGCAGCTCACAAAAGCTTATATCTTTTATTAAAATATATTAGTTTAAAAAGGTGCTGACCAACTCCTTTTGATATCAGAAAAGTGTATGTCAATAAACAAACAAACCACACATTCAGACATGGCAGAGAGGCAAGAAAACTGAGATAAGAGTGGGAAAGGAGTCATAAAACANGAAAACTGAGATAAGAGTGGGAAAGGAGTCATAAAACAACTAAACTCACTTCTGTTGCTTTATTATATTAAAAAATGTTCATTTATTTATTACATTTATATGTTGTCCATCTCGCTACCCAAAAACAATTAATATTATATATTTTGTATACCAAGGGCTTCTTTCACTAAATCAAACTAAATACTACTTTAACCATAACTAGGATAAAGGTGGAAAGATAGAGAAATACTGGTCAAAATCCAGGCATACCTATATTGTTAGCACAACAGATATTAATGGATGAATACAATTTGGTTCTACATATATAAGAAAGCGAATTCAATAAAAGTCAAATACATTCTGAATTTTAGTATTTTGTTTAACATATTAGATGTTGAGACTCTAGAGAAGAGCAACCAAGATGATTAGAGAATTGGAAGCTAAGAATAGTGGCAGGAACTGGACATGCTTAATGAAATGAAGGACGGAGACCCATGATAGCAGCCTTCCAATACTTAAGGGGCTGCCACAAGAAGAGGAGATCAGCCTATTCTCCAAGGCATCTGAGGGTAGGACAAGAAGCAATAGGTGGAAACTAATCAAGGAAAGAAGCAACTTAGAACTAAGGAGAAATTTCCTGACAGTTGGAACAATTTAACAGCAGAATAAGTTGCCTCCAGAAGTTGTGCATGTTCCAACACCAGAGGTTTTTAAGAAGAGATCGAGCTTTGTCTGATGTTATAAGGTTTCCTGCTTGAGCAGAGGTTGGACTAGAAGACCTCCAAGGTCCCTTCCAACTCTGTTGTTCTGTTAAATACAGATGTAGTAATTTTACAAAAATGCTAGTAAAATTTATATTAGTCACTTTTAGAAACACAGTAGTAAACACAGTAGTGCCCCAAAACACAGTATCTGTGTTTACCTCCATAGGTTACTTTTTTTGCCTCAGCACTCAAATATCTCTGTCAGCACCCTTATTATAACATTACTTCCCTCAATGGAGTAATAAGAGCTATCCCATAGGATTCTAGGCTTCTTCTCATTGCCCTGGGGAATGGGTAATTGAGAAGTCCAATGGTGAAATGAGCTGGATTAGTTGCCATAGAGGTGAGGGAACATTTTTCTTGGTATGGTGTTATAACAAATGATGACAGCAGTTGTGTCTAAGTGTCTCTGGAGGGCCTGGATTGTATATTCTCATTTTATGTCGAGTTTCTCAATTAATAATAAAAACACAAAAACCGAGGTTAATATAGAGATTTAAACTTAGAATAACTTTATTTCACTTTGAATATACACTGCTCAAAAAAATAAAGGGAACACTTAAACAACACAATGCAACTCCAAGTCAATCACACTTCTTGCAATCCAAAGGCAATCACCACTTCTGTTGAATTCAAACTGTCCCACTTAGGTAGCAACACTGATGACAATCAATTTCACATGCTGTTGTGCAAATGGAATAGACAACGGTGCAAAGTAACAGTTAGCAAGACATCCCCAAGAAAAGGAGTGGTTCTGCAGGTGGTGACCACGGACCACTTCTCAGTTCCTATGCTTTCTGGCTGATGGTTTGGTCACTTCTGAATGCTGGTAGTACTTTCATCTTAGTGGTAGCATGAGATGGAGTCTACAACCCACACAAGTGGCTCAGGTAGTGCAGCTCATCCAGGATGGACATCAATGCGAGCTGTGGCAGAAGTTTGCTATGTCTGTCAGCATAGTGTCCAGAGCATGAAAGCTACCAGGAGACAGGCCAGTACATCAGGAGACATCAAGGAGGCTGTAGGAGGGCAACAACCCAGCATCAGGACCTCTACCTCCGCTTTGTGCAATGAGGGACAGGAAGTCATTTTGCCAGAGCCCTGAAAAATGACCTCGCGGGCCACAAATGTGCATGTGGCCTGCTCAAGCGGTCAGAAAGCAACCCATCCACAGGTGTGGGTTGTGTTTACAGCCCAACCATGCAAGACTTTGGCATTTGCCAGAGAACACCAAGATTGGCAAATTCACCACTGGCGCCCTGGGCTCTTCACAGATGAAAGCAGGTTCACACTGAGCATCTGTGACAGACATGTCAGGATCTGGAGACACCATGGAGAATTTTCTGTTGCCCTGTAACATCCTCCAGCATGACTGGGTTGGCAGTGGGCCAGTAATGGTGTGGGTGGTATTTCTTTAGGGGCCACAAGCCCTAATGTGCTGCAGAGGTAGCCTGACTGCCATTTAGGTACTGAGATGAGATCCTCAGACCCTGAGAACCATATGCTGGTTGCGGTTGGCCTTGGGTTCCTCCTAATGCAAGACAATGCTAGATCTCATGTGGCTGGAGTGTGCCAGCAGTGATGACGAAGGCATGATGCTATGACTGCCCGCCCGTTCCCCAGACCTAAATCAACTGAGCACATCTGGGACATCATGTCTCGCTCCATCCACCAACACCATGTTTGACACACAGACTTCCAGGAGTTGGGGGATGCTTTAGTCCAGGTGTGGAGGAGATCCCTCAGGAACTATCCGCCACCTCATCAGAAGCATGCCCAGGTATTGTAGAGAGGTCATACAGGCACATGGAGGCCACACCAACTACTGAGCCTCATTTTGACTTGCTTTAAGGAATTACTCTCAAAGTTGGATCAGCCTGTAGTATTTTTTTCCACTTTAATTTTGAATGTAATTCCAAATCCAGACCCTCATGGGATTGCTAAAATTTGATTTCCATGATAATTTTTTGTGTGATTTTTTTTTTGTCAGCATATTCACTATGCAATGAACAAAGTATTTAATAAGGATATTTCATTTCATTCAGTCTAGGATGTCTTATTTTGTGTTCCCTTTATTTTTTTGAGCAGTGTACATATTCTGTATCCTGTACAGATGCAGATAGATAACTCCACAAAACATCCATAACAAGTACTTTTGGTTCATCAGGTATCCTCATAACTCACATTTGTGATGAAGTTCTCTCTATGACCAATCCTTTGCATTCTGACTTGTAGGTAAGATTCTTCTATCCTTCCCCTCATGTATGTAGTGATAGAAGTAGAGAGTGGATCACGGTCCATGAGTTCAGCCAAGAGTAAAGGAAAAACCTCCCCCACCCCCGAGGGTCAAATTAGTGCCAATCAGAATTACAGTGTGGCATGTGTGATATGGACTACATTTCCCAGGATACCTTAACTACAGTTACCATGATGCATTCCCTTAAAGGGACAACTCACAATTGCTATCTAACTATCCAATTCCCATACACTGGCTGGACAGCACACTCCCCACCTGGTATTGTAAATTCCACTATTAAAAGAAGAGAAAAAAAAATTAACTATAAACCAAGATAAGCAGTAGACAGTAATACTAACTGAATAGCAAATAACTATACAACTAAGATAAACAGTTAGCTATATAACTAAGAAAAACAGTAAATATTAATAAAGCATCAAAGAAAGCAAAGCATGCAAAGCTTGAGGTTCAAATTTCAAGTTCAGCCCTTCTCCGCAGTAGCACAAGGTCGGTGACCAGCCTGATGGTTTGGAACTCAGGCGCTTAGGTGGTAGGTCAGCCATTATCTGGTGTCAAGTCTGGCCTCGTTGCTTGCAATAAAGGGAGCAAGACTGCAGAACAGTTGAAATACATCTTTTGGTGCCTACAATTCAGAGTCCACTCACTCTGAGGGCACCTTCTGTGAAGTGGCGACCTTGATGATGGATTAGTTCATGATGGTGTTGTACTAACAGGCTCGCTACATGATGGTTAGCCGGAAGGATGACAGGGTGCTTGCTGGGTGAGTGCATTTCTGCTTTGTGTAGGCGACCTCCTACTTGCAGTACTTCCTGTTCATCAAGGTAAGGGTTCAGTCTCAGAAGTAGACTGGATTGTGGTATGGGCTTCCCTGCACTCAGGCATCCGTATTCCGACGGATATGTGTCTTGTTGCACACTTCTCAATATTCGTCTCTCAGCATGAGTGTAGTGGTTTGGGAAGTATAACTTGAAGCCTTTCTGATGACCGAGGAGATGGACAACTGTGCGGACGAGCACAGTTATTCCCAGTACGAGAGGTTTCCATCAGGAGAAGCGTTCAAAGCAAGCAAGTTTTAAGGGACCTATCTTCTCGCGTTGGAAAATAGTTGCTCGGCAGACGACCAGAGGGACGATCGGTTCTACCTTCCTAACTAGGGGTCGAATGTTGCCATCATTATCTGGATCTAGGATTTCATACAAATCGGGTTTTTCCAGTTCCAAGGCCTCTGTATGCCACAAGAACTCAGGGCATGTGAGCCAGGTAGAAGTTGACAATTGGGATGCAGGAATAGACCTTGTTGCATGATCTGCATGGTTCTGATCTGTTGGAACATATCACCACTGTGCTGGTTTAGAAGATCTCCTGATCCGCTCAACTCTGTTATTCACATAGACGTAGAAGCAACTACTCTCATTGTAGATATAACCCAGTACCACTCTGACTGTATAGAAGGTGAGGTTCTAAGGGAAGATCTATCATCTTTGTTATTGCGTCTGATAGTTCTGCTGCCAGCGCAGCTCTGCAAAGCTCCAGTCATGATATAGTATGACCTTTTTGTGGTGCTAATTTTGCCTTTCCCATGATGAATCCGACATATACGTTGCTCTCCCCGCTGTAGACTTTGAGGTATGCCATGGTGGCTTCGGGCTCTGTTGAGGCATCTGAAAAAAACCTGTGGTTCCTTTCTGTGTGCTGTGGAGGATGAGATGGGAACATATGTGCAATGTAGGTGAACATCTTGGAGACAGCAGAAAGAGTTGCACCATGACTCCCATTCTTGCTTCTGATCTGGTGGAAGCAGTGCATCCCAATCTTTGGTGTTTTTGGAGAGCGTGCGCAGTAGGATTCTGCCTTGAATGGTAACAGGAGCTACAAACCCGAGAGGATCAAACAGGCTGTTAACTGTGGACAATACCCCTCTCCTTGTGAAGCTGGTCTTTAGGGCTGGGGTTTTGAAAGTGAAGAGGTCTTTCTTCAAGTCCCAACTTAAGGCCAGGTCACATTGCCTGATGGATGCAAAACGAATGTAAAAAGGACACAGCGGACGAGCAAATTTTCCATCCGTTGTTATCTGCTCTCAAAAGTGCCCCAAATTTGCATAAAACAGAACGGAAAAAGAACGGAATGGTGGGGAGGACGTAGCACATGTAAAACGATGCTCAACGGCAAGCTAGCAGATGAAAGCGGATTGGAAGCGGGTGGCGACTCCGCAGCTTCTGGGGGAGCATAGCAAAGCGGACGTCTGGTTAGCAGAAAGAAGCAGATGTTGTACGGATGACACGGATCAGAGGGATGCAGAGCGGAGAGAGCGGATGTGTTAGCGGAAGCGACGCGGATGCATAGCGGATGCCTAGCGGAATCACTATGGATGCGGGGAGGATGCAGTGGCGTAGCCCCATATATAAAAGGAGGCAGCTCGCCAAAGCAGGTCACCATTCCCAGAAGGAAAGACCTGCTGCCAGACACATCTTCATCAGAGACCATGAGGTAAAGAAAGGAAGCTTCCATCTTCATGCCAGCCCGTGCAAAGGGATGATCCACCATCCCACCCCCTGGCGCTGACTCGTGCTGGCGCTGCTGCTCTGCTTTCTGCTGCTGGTGCTGCCTCCTGCTGCTGCTGGTGCTTCTCTCCTGGCTGGTGCTGGTGCTGCTTCTCCTGCTGCTCTCCTGCTGCCTGCGGTGGTGGCAGCCCCAAATCCCTGAAAGCCGTGATTGCTGAAGGCCCATGCCAGAGGAAGAAAGAGCAAGGCAAGAAAAGGAGAAGGGAGAGAAGGAAGCATACTCATCGCAGAGGAGCATGAGGAGGGTGCTGGATCTGAGGGAGAACGAGAATACATATGGAGAAGGGACCACAGGCTCTATCAAGACACCAACGGAAGCAGCGCTTGGAGACAGAAGCGGAGAAGCCTGGGCTAACTGCTGATGTCCTCCCGGGTGTGGAACGAGTATTGCACACCTGGTACGAGAAGCTGACCTGAAAAAAGGCTGCCAGGCCGCGGTCAAGGTCACCGACCGGGAGAACCTATGTCATGGCAAAGTGCAGCTTCCTGGAGAGTGAGGTCCGCCACCGAGGGAGCAGCCCCTATGTCTACCTCACTCTCAGTGCAGCCCACAAAGACAGCCAGCCTCTTCTGCCAGAGCCGCGACCGTTCCGGGCAGGTGTCCACAGAGTGCCCCGTGACCAGAGACCCACAACAGCTACACACCCGTATGCGGAGAGCGTGGAGGATTCTCTCACACACATGGAGCAAGAAGAAGGCAGCCGACCACCAGGGACCAACCCACAACCCACCCTCAAAAAAAAGGGGGGCTTTTTTTTCCCCAAAAAACCTCCACAGAAAGAGGAGAGGCAGACCGGAGGGACAGAGCCACATGTCCTGCTGGAGATCAGGGGACACCATCAGACCAGCGCAGAATCTTTCTCTCTCAGCTGATACACATTAGATTCCATCCTCAAACCGCAAGCCCTTCGCCACCTACGTGACCAGACCTCATGACATGCCCGAGCCCAGTACCAGGTGATGAAAGAAGAGATCACGGCGCTGCTGCACCACCCTCCAGGCCCAGCTGAATCTGCCTCCTCACCCACTCCAGTCTCTCCTCCACCCCAGGCGATTCACAGCCCTTCCAAGAGCTTCTCAACAGCCCTCTCCGACCAAGGCTACGGCTACCAGGACTTCCCTCAACAGAGCGCCTTCCCATCCTAGGCACAGGTTCCTTGCATGCCACAGGTGCACCGATTCACCCTGATACCACCGATTGCCACAGACGCCACAGATTGCCACTGATGCCATGTACAATGATGTCACGATGCCACTTTGACGCCACAGATGCCATGATGCCACCGATGCCAACAGATGCCCTGACCATCACCACAGTGTTTCCTCGCAGGCCACAGATGCTCACCTTGCCCAGCTGCACACCAGACATCCCCACTACACTCCTTCCTCCACCCCACAGCCAGCCCGGCCTCAGAACATCTTCTCGGATCCTGTGCCTACATCCAGGTCCTGATGAAGGGCTTCTAACCTCACTGGGCTGAGCCAGCTTTCTGAGAGCTTCCTCAAACCATCTCCTGTGTACTCTCGGACCAGCGCCCCAATGGCCACCTCAGACCGCCGTCCAGCCACTGCCCACTTCCACAGTCCCTGTCCCCTTTACACCTGAACCATTGGACATCCTCAGTTGACTGAGAACAATGCCAGAGACTGTGTTGTACCTGTTGACTTTATCATTGCTTGGGGACACTTTCTGTTCCTTTTGCTTTTTAATAAAGTCCTTTAACTTACTATACAACTATATTAATAAAGTTATCTTTTGCTTCACCACTGGGTCATTTCTTTTATTAATAAAGTCTTTGGTGGAAAGTTTTAGAAGAATAGTTAAGCCTTTGCATGCTTATGGGATGGCAGGATACCTTGGATGGGTAATAGCTGTGGATAGGCAGAGATACTGTGGATGTAATAGCTGTGGGATGGGTAATAGCTGTGGGATAGGAAAGCCCCAGTTGCAACCATAGTGGAGTGTATGTCCACCCTCCCAGGTGCCACACCTATGCTTTTATTATCAAAACAATTAATCATTGATCCACACATTTCAACATAAACACAGACTCTTTATTAATGCCCTATTCATGTAAGCCACTCAACATACATGGCCACAATCTCATCAGTGCGAATGAACAGCGGAAGGAACATCCATTAGCATCTATCATCCTGTCTTGCCACACCACTCTCCAGCTGGGGAATTGCACCAGTGTTTCAGGAGTTTGCGCTGCTTCTTCCCTTCACGTGAAGCTCTGGTGGGCCGTGCTATCATCCACATGTCGATCAGGTTTCAACCCTTGCCTCCATTTCACAGGGTCCATGTCCCCATTCCCTCTGTGATAATCCACAAGCCTTTTCTGCAACACTGGGTAGCAGCTGTGCATGATTGTGCAGGATGCCAGCAAGCTTCCACGATCTCCTCACGGTCTCTGGCGTTGCTGCTATGGTGTGAGAAGGTCCTGGAACTGTTGGCCAGGATTACAAAAAGGTTCTCCACCACCCGTCTTGCCCTGACAGTCTGAGTTGAAGATTCCTCTCTCACGGTGTGAGCATCTGGAGTGTTAGCTTCATGAGTAGTTCTGAGGAGAAGCATCATCCCCGCATGATGAAGTAGGGCCAATCTTTTTCTGTGTCGTGGCAGGGTCTGGATCTGGCGCATAGCCATGATGAGGTGCAAATTCCAGCCCCTCCGTTGAGTCCACTTGCGTGTATATCTGCACTGAAAGCTGACCGTTGCCTGAAGCATCGATGTACAGTAACTTGTATCAGCCATTCCCATGCAAAGAGAGTGATGCCTCCTGAAGAAGCCCTTTAGTTGTAATAAGTGGACCATAGTTGGCTGGAGCTTTGCAGGCCAGTCTTCCCTCTATGGCTCCAATGGTTGAGGGAAGTTCACCTCTGATAATCACTCTTCTGCAAGTTTCCCAGTCTTGTCTGTGAGGACACTGGAGAGCTCCTCCACGTATTCTTTGATGATGGCCTGCACCAACTTCTCTGACCACAAATGCTGATGGTTTGTTGCACCCTCCAGGCGTACTGCTGTTTCTGTACGTGGTCCCGGGGCCCAGCTGGCGCAGAATCAGTGTCACCTTCAATCCAGGTCCAGGCGTGGATGAAGTTGGTGCTCTGCTTGGTCAACCTGAGGTTCAGATTGCTCCACAACTTCATCTAACATGCTGCCGGCTCTCATAAAAGTTCTGAATGCACGAGTGTCTTCTTCCTCAGCCAAACTCCGCTCTTTTCTCCCATCCATCGTCGGACCCCAGACACTCTTGGGTGACTACTTTTCTTCCCATAGAAAGGTGAAGAGAGCCTGAGAGCTTGTTTGGTTTGAATTATGCGGCTACCAAAAGGGGAAGTGTTTTGCCGGCGGAATGGGGGGGATTCCATAAGTGAGATCAATGGATTGCTGTGGAAGAGCAAGAGCAAGACTGAAGAGTTCTGCAAGCACCAGGGCTGCTGACGGAATGAGATCCAGGTAATTTTCTTCCCCCGTTTATAGGAAATGTCAATTTTCTTGTACGGTGTCCTTTCCACATACTCCAGCCATTCCTCCAGGAATCCTAAAAGTATCCGAAGTACGTGCCCCTTACAAACGTTTTTTCCATTTTAATGCTTTATATCCGAGCTGCATCCGTTTTCATCCTTCTACGTCCGTGCTACTAACGCTGTGTGTCCGTTCCGCGTCGTTTCGTTTCTCCTGTTGTCCGTTTTCCGCTGGAGCGGATTTGAGTTGCGCGGATGCGCAGCGGATGTCCTAGTGGATATCGGAGCGTAAGGATTACAACGACGTATAACGGATGTTCCCCGTATGCGTAGCAGTATGTTAGAACGGGAACGCTTTGCGGATACTTCAAAATCCGCTCAAAAGTGTTTGTGCAGCTCAAAACTTTTTAGCTGGATGAAATCACAGTTAGACGATGCTGGATGGATAGAGAGTATGAAAAACGTATGCACTGATACACAATGGTGCATCGCGTTTTTCTAATGGAATGGCAAGCGTTTTGTCCTGTTTTACATCCCTTTGGCATCCGTTCGGTGCAGTGTGACATGGGCTTTAGTAAAAGGATGATTTATTTTCTATCCTTTTCCCCTCATGTTGTAGCGATAGAAGTAGAAGAGTTACCATGAGTTCAGCCAAGAGTGAGGAAAACCTCCCCCAACTCCATGAGGGTCATTTTAGTGACCAATCAAGATTATAGATGTGGTCACGTGATATGGACTACATTTCCCAGGATACCTGAAGGGGACAGCTCACAATTGCTACCTATCCAATTCCCATACACTGGCTGGACAGCACAAACCAGCATACATTAAAATGAAATTTCATTGCATACATCTCAAAAGCGTAGGGATGTATCTGCAACAATAAAGTTCAGCTAGGTGTTGTCCAGTTTGTTCCCTGAGTTTGTGCCTTTCCAAAGGCTAATAGTTAATCTGAACTCTTTTCAGATGGTTTTCATTTGGATACTATTAGTGGTATATAAATTTAAGTAGCATCCCCAATTAAGTAGGCCTGAATTACCCTTGTTCTTCTTAACCATTGCTATTTGCTGTTATTATAATATGCTATAATATTATAGTATAATATTATAAATATAATATCTTTGATATTGTCTGTCCTGTTCTTCTGGGTCTAGCTCATATTCTTAACCTTCTTCTCTTTTGTATGGTATGGAACCCAAACAATTAACCCCACTGATGTCAAAATTATGGGCACAACAAGGTAAACTGCCTACTCTTTTTTAACATGAATTGCAGAATTCACATTGATTTAAAACTTCCAGGGTTTGGATCACCTCATTAACTGCTATTGTGGACTTCCTAGGAATCAATTACATACATAGTTATCAAGAACTTAAAAACATTTGTGTTGTTCAGCTCAAAGGGTAGTTTTTCTTTTCTTTTTTTTCAGTCTTACATAGAAGATAATTAGATAAGAGTTTTTAGTTTAATTGCTCTTTTCCAGATTTTAGATTTATAACCACTAAATTTTGTAGTAACTGGCAACAATTTCATCTATAATAGTATGTGGACAAATGGTATTTTTCCCATGATCTGTTCCTAAATGTCAATTTTTCTCAAATTAGGGTTTACTGAGAATTTTGGCCAACTGGTAGCTATTTGTTTGTATTTTTGTACGTGTGTGTGAGTGTGTGTGTGCAGAGAGATACTTCGCTTTCATTTAATATGCTTCAATTTCAGATTGGACTCTCCAATTTATATAATTAGGGATAGTCTGAATGAGGTTTTCATTAAAAGAAGTGTTTGTTCACTATCCTATGCGGCTTTAGCACCAGATATAAATGCACTCAATTTTGATAATAGTGATTGAAGCTTTTCCTCTTTATAAGAAAATTATTCATTTTCTGCTGAACTCTTTGAAGTCCTAGCTTTCGTTGTAAAATTAAAGTATCAGAATCCAGATTTTATTATTAAAGGCATTATATAGATAGTCCTCATTTAGGGACTGCCTTATATAATGAGTGTTCGCAATTATAATGGTGATGAAAAAGTAACTTTGCAGCAAATCCTTATATTTACTACTTTTGCAGGTGTGTAAAGCAAAAGAAAGTTGAAATAAATTCATAAGCAATCACAGTTTCACTTAGCAATTGCTTAACAACTGAGTTGCCAGTTTCAACTATAGTTACTAAATGAGTGATCTTTATGAAAAAGTGGGCTACTATTAGCCTCTTTTATTTTCTCTTTTTTCCATTAAGTAAGAAGAAGAGACAACAACTTCATTATCACAGTTTTTCTGGAACTGAAGGTACAAAATCTCAAGTTACTATTACATTTGAGATAGATACTTGATAACCCAAAGAATTTCTGTTCCTCACTTGTGAAGATTCTTTTTATGCTTTCTGCAAGGGTTTCTCTTTGCCTCTAGCACGTAGTACAATGAAACAGCTTAAATACAAATTGTGTTCCTAAGAACAAGAATGATACTAGTTGAATTCCCAAATCTAGCACTCTTATCATGTATAGGTTTACAATACCCCTGTTGTATAACTAGGGGTGTTGTGGACTAGTTCATATAACAATACTGTATTGAATATACTCACAGATAAGCCCAAAAAAATAGTTCAAAAATACACCCACAAAATTGGGTTCAGGTTATCTGTGGATCAAAGTTCAGGGTTTTTTTTTTAAAGCCCATCACAGCCTTAAAATTATGTGGTTTTATAAATTATGTAACAATTTACAGTTTCTCACCTGTTGCTATGCCTAAAAATTAAAGGTTCAGCTTATCCACAGGAGGTATATTTTTCATGGTATTTTGGTTGAAGTTTTGAGGGCTGATTTATCTGCAGATAAGCCTATCTAAAATTATATATAATTACTTCAATAATTTATAAGATGATCTGTCACACAGTGACCAAATACCACTGCAGACACATTGCTGAATAGATTACAGTGCTCAGCAAACAATTTTTCCCTGTGAACATTCATGACATGGTATCTCTCTAGTGACTTTAGTCCAGGGTGAGGGGAGACTTTCTAAGCTAAAACTTGACTGAAGTGAAAGCTGACCTTTCACAAGGACCCTATTACCCCTGGGACAATCTCTTTGGCAGGAATCACTTTTCTAGTCAATTTTTGACAGAGGACCATTGTTTAGTCAATGAAAGGCTAAAGAGGAAATGAGAGCTTAGCTGTTATATGATAAGTTGCCCAAAAGCTATTATTCTAACTCTCTAGCCATTTATTCAATTTGCCTGAAAAGATAAAAATATTTACAAGTAAAGGGTTACAACTCCAAATAAATGGTACAAGCAATGTCCCAAATAAATTCAGAAGCAACAAAAAGCTGGACTACATAACAAGGGAGCAGAAGAAATATCTCACTAAAGATACTTCTACTAAAGTGCATTCTCCTAGAAGAAACAATTACTGGAGAAAAACATTGAGAGATTCAAGAAATAAGGACTTCGTTGTTTTGTTTATTTTTTCACTTTTATTGTCAACAGAGAATTTGAATTTTCTTCATAAGAACTGTTTTGCATATTCTTAATCTCTGACAAATAGTCTATTCTAAAAAAAGCCAGTTAAATGTAACTGAAATAGGCATGCCTCACCTAAATAAAATTCACAAATGAACGAACCTGCTTTTTGTTTTCACTAAGGATTCAGGCCATTTGGTTTTTATATAATCTAAATAATTATCTCTTCCCTGCTAAAAAAGCAATACCCAAAGATAAACCAGAGCAACTTAATTGGCTTCATCAATGTTATTACTTATAGCAACTGTACCAATCATGATAATATTCAAATGACAATTGTCATAACTATTGTGATTATGTTATTGCACCGATAGCTGATGGGATGGGTTTACATCATGCCATATTACATCATTGGTTCTCCCTTTCTCTTCCATGGATTTCCATAATGTTGCCCAACATCCCAACTGACTAATGCTGAATTCCAGAATCCCATTCATAGCCTCAGAAATGAGAGCCGTTTATTCTACAATCTTTGGAATATTATGTCATAGAGGAAAAAGTTAGTACTTCTAAGCATCAACACTGTCCTTTAATTAGAACTGTGTTATCACATGAGTTCTCCCAATTTCCTATAATACTTTTGCAGGACCATTTATTCTAAAGTAGATTATGTATACGCTAGCATGTATTTTAAATTCTTCCTTGATTATTGGAAAATAGAGTTGACTTCCAAATATTTTTGCAGCTAAATCTTTTTAGGATCTGTAACATCATCTCTTTGTAAGTTATTTATAACTAAGTAAGTTATAAACTAATTTTATAGTTAGAATATTTCTTTGCTAATTTGTTACAAATTAAAATTTTTGCTTATTGCCTCTGATTAAGCAAGATATTTATGTTAAATATTTAAAACTGTCAACATATTTTTTTTCATTTGCTTTCCTTTACATTCAGTTCTTTGTTGTCCTTGTCAGAAAAAAAAAACACTTATTATAGAGTCTTTGGTGTTCTCTGAACTTGGTTGTTTGCTTGCAGATGTTTCATTACCCAACGAGGTAATGTCATCAATCCTAGTGAGTGTGGATTTGCTCCCATGCTCTCTCGGAAACAAGGGACTTCACTAGGGCAATGGTTCGCAATCTATGGTTCATGGATGGAGGGGACGCAATGTCATCACAGGGGATCTGTGAAGGCTTTAAAACATATTATGATTTAAATTGTTGGGATCCATGTTCTGTGGTCACAAAAGGTATTTAAAGGGGCTCTTTGGTGAAGAAAAGGTTGAGAACCATTCCTCTAGGGATTGAGATTGATTGGATTGAGAGAGGATGAAGGCTCCAAAGTCACTTAGCTGGCTTTCATGCTTAAGGCAGGACTGGAACTCAGTTTCCTGATTTCTAGCCTAGTGCTGTAACTACTGGATCAAATTGGCTTTGTACATATTAGAACATATTTGAAATAGAAATGCAATTCTCCATAGATTCCAATCGCAATATGACTCCTCAAAGAAAGTATGAAGTTGAACAGATTTTTGGATATATTTTTAAATGCCTGTATTTTGACTTAGGTCTTAGATTCCATTACTTGATCTCTTTTGTGTACCTGTGTTTTTAAATTGTGGTGGTTGGGAAAATTTACAAATATTATTTGACTCCTAAATCAATCCAGTGGAAAAGAAGGGGCAGCACACCAGGATAAAATGTGGCTGGCCAGTTTGTGCTTCAATGTATTGTACCGTGTTTACAGCCAAATTCCCCCATCCTAGGCTTGAATTGGGAAGCAGGGATTCTAGTTCAGAACCAAATAGTAGCACTCAAGACAACCCTGAGCAGATTCTGTATACGAATCACCAAACTACAGCAAAATTCCCACCGAGTTTTTTCTTCAAGTATAGCCAAAAACAGAAATATAACTAGATAAAGTCTCAGAAAGCCCAGGAACCTACTTTTGATGTGGTGCCCCCTGTTATCCACACCGTCATTCATCTGACTTAGACGGTTCACTTCCTGAGATAAGGACCCTCTGGACCCGAAATCTTAGGGTGAACGTCGGGTTTTTGCACAGCACCGAGCACTTTACAAGTCATTCAAGAAGCGCAAGGCTCAGCAGCCGGGATGCCGCCATCTCTTCGCTTTGAAAGCACAAATGCAACAGTTATTCTTAGCCTAGCACCTCTCCCATCCTTCTCCTTCTCCACAGCGCACCAGTAGGCACACCTCTTTGCGCCAGTGCACGCAAGCAGGCGAACGAAGCCAAAGTTGCGGGTCCGCTCTCTATCCTGAAATCTACAGCCTACCTGGCAAGCCTTCTGACCCACCAGCCCCAAACAAGGCCCTCTTTTGCATCTTGCCCTCTCTGCATCCGCCGCGCCCGTCAGCGCAGAGCATCTGGCCGCGGTAATCGGACATTCGCTACTTACCAAAGGGCGTCGCTGCGCGCCGAGACCCCAACTGTCCCAAGGAGGCCGATCTCTCGGCGCACCTCTGCTCGCTCCTGCTTCCAAGGAAAGTGGGAGACCCCGGCGCTTCGCCCCCCTCAGCACACAAAGCGCGGCACTGCTTGTTTCCTCCTTCGTCTCCTTTGTGTGCGAGTGCGCGCGCAGCAATCTCTCAGCCCCCTCGAGCTTCCCATCCTACTTCGCTCTTTCTCTCCCCACCTCTGTCTCTCCCCTCCGGCTCCGCTGAATCCCCGCTGCTTGTTCCCTTCTTCTTCCCCCACCCACCAAGACGAGGGCGCGGAGCTGCAAAGGGGACGCGGTCGGTGGATATGTCTGGGTGCGTAGATGTGTGAGACAGATCAGGAGCCCCGCGATAGACAACCCACCGCCTTGGTAGCCTGTCGTGGAAATCAAACGTCGCTCAGAGAAACAGCGGTGGCAGTCAAAAGTTCTTGAAGTCCAGCTCCGAATCTGGCCAATCAGATGTCCTTCCCTGGAAAAGCTGCCCAACAAAGAGCAGAAACCCAGCAAGGATTTCAGTGAGCATTTAGTGCTTTGAAATCGCCTGTCTCAGTCCCTCTGAACGGGTTATTTCAAAGGATTTATTTGTTGACTAACAATATCCAGTGGCTGCTCATTCCATAGGTCCCACTAAAGGTGAATCCTTTGGTAGTCTCCAAACATTTCCTAAAGCTCAAAGCACTGAAAGATCACATCTACAGCTTCTGGACATGATACTTGAGGCTTTTAATCACTGTCCTGTGACCTTTTCTCGTTGATTTATTTTGTTAGATTTATATTCTCACTAATGTTTTTCAGGTGCTCAAAGAAATACATGCAGTTAGCACACCCTTTTCCAAAATTTTCCCCACCCCACAACCCAATCACCTTCTGTGATTGAGGGAGAATTTAAATCAGGATCTTCCTGGTCCTAGCCCAACACCTTTACTGTATTGTTTTTAAAACTCAGTGTTACTGTCTGTAAAAATCCAGTTATTTGCAAAAGAAATCACTTACCAACACAAGTAAAAATGCAGGATACAAGTCTTTCCAACATCTCTGAAATCCAGGAGAAAAATGGATTGTTCAGAGAATGATTACCTATAATATGTCTAAGGAGATTCTCAGTCATCCCTGTCATGGTTGTCCAAAAAGGTGCTTTTTCAAGAGTCAACTGGAATTTCTGGTTTTTCTTTAAAGATATTTTGCTTCTTATGCAAGAGAAGAACTGAAGAAGTTTCCTGGATAAGAAGTGAAATGTCTTCAGAGAAAAAAACAAAGTCCAGTTACCACTAGAAAAAACATCTTTGAGAATACCTGTGTAATTTCTCCAAAATTCACCATCATGTTAACTGAATATAAGAATTTAAGATGTATTCTGGGCTCAGAACATATATGATCTAAAATTCTACAATCTAAAATAAGTGTAGAGGAACAAGACAAGAAACGGAATTTGAATTTATTTATAAGTTGAATTACAATACATTAAAATTGAAATAACCACCAGCATCTCACCCAAATTAGCACACTCCAGTCTGTGGATGTTATCGTAATTACAGTCTCCTCACACCAGCATACTTATCAAGTGAGATAGATATATGCACTTCAACCGAGTTTGAAAGGCTCTGATAGGGCATATGAACAACATAACAAGGGACAAACGCATCATGCCTACAACATTATTCAACTGTTTTGCTGTGCTGATACTCTACTAATAGGCACCAATATGTGCCTTGATTAAATACAGTAGCCCTTATATATATCTGATCCTTTCTGATCAGATATTTGATCAGTTTTTCCTCTAGTGTGCTAAAGATTTATGTATCTTTGTTTTAATGGCAATCTTAATGTAACTTTATTGATTTGAGCTATATTTCTGCCATATCTGGGAAACCTTCTCACCAATCAGCCATAAGATTTTTCCTTCAAAGACACAGAAACAGAACTGCAAATGTCTCTTCCCAAAACTCACAATCTCTGAGAAAGTTTTCTACTCAGTAGCAGAGCCTTCCACACAAACAGACACTGATGACTTTCTTTCTGGGGGGATATCATTAGATAGGTAGTATACTTTGCCCACTCCTATACTTCGTATCCTGTAAATAAATAATATGTCTGCTATAATGCATGCATTGCTCCAGCCAAATTCCCACTTTCACACAGAATGTCTTAACTTCCAATATCCACTTTTTGCTTTAATTTATACTTAATTGATTAATCACTGAAAACAAGATGGAACTATAAACGACACAGGCAATTTTTAACATTCTGATTCCTTTAAAAAGAGAGAAAATATGTTTTCCTTCTGAAGTAACTACAAGTCTTGGTTTATTAAACAGTTCCCTATGTTACTTTTTATGTTGGCTGGCATTCACAACAACACTATACTTATAAACTGTCCAGATCTGCACTGTATTTCAATTCAGTTAACAAATCAATTATCAGTGAGTGAAATCCCAGTATGGACATAAGGACAACCTAATAAAGCTGAGGAAGGAAGTAGTGATAGTGCTGTTATGCTAGTATCTTAGCAATCATAGCTACCAGGAAAAACACATATGTAGAAAAAGGTACAAAAATGATAGGATGCCTTTTTCCCATGGTACTCAGAACACCTTGCTACCAGCAAATAAATCAGCATTCCTGAAAAAGGATTAGCTGCTGATAGAACCTGGGGACATTTATTTAAGAGAGGAGCCTCCACTCTTGTACAGACAAAGTGAGGAAGAAAGAAGGTCCAGCAGAAGAGCAGCTGGTGGAGAATAAGGGAAGATCCAGAGAGAACATAAACTCAGCAGTTGGTGTATGCAGACACTGAATCTGGATGCCTAGTAGGTGTTAGGAAGTGAAAGAGAGAGAGAGTTTAGGCAACACAAGTGTTCACAAATAGCAAAGGAGTGGGAGGGAGACAGCTACCACTGCTACATTCAGCAAGAATTGTGCTCTCTTATCTGTTACTTTAGCTTTTGGGGGGAGGGTGTTGCTCAATCTACATCTCAAATTCTGTGGTTAACAGAGTACCTGAAAGAAAGATGACCCTGAATTAACCATCTCACCAATCACACATGTGTGTGTGTGCGCGCACACACACACACACACACACAATTCTGCACAGTATCCATCTCTCCAATCTAGGTTGCTAATTCTAGCTGAAACAAATCACTGAGATTTTCTTTATCCAGTAAATGTGTTGACACTTAACACATATATCATATTTGTATGTTTGTTTTACATATGTCTGCAAAAAGTACATTCTAGAAAAGGACAGGGCCAGAGAGGAAAAAATGAATAATTGATTATAATTAACCTGTAGTTAAAAAGTACCATTTTATAAAATTAATTCATCTTCCATCTGACAACCATTCTCTCTCTCTCTCTCTCTCTCTCTCTCTCTCTCTCTCTCTCTCTCTCTCTCTCTCTCTCTCTCTCTCTCTTTCTCATATGCACATAATTCTTACATACAGAAATGTGCACAATTTCTTTTTCTAGCAGAAAGAAAGCAGAGGGAGAGTAGAAAGAAAACAAACAGAACAGAGATGTTCTAAAGTAAAGAAACAATTCCACTTGAAAGGGAAAAGGAGGACTTGGATGGATAAAAAATGTTACAAAACATGTTAAAATTTTCAAGGCAAAATGCCCTATCCCACAAGAGCTAATCTTCAGGGTAAGTTTAAAAGCACCTATCCTTTTCAACAGATTATAGTAGTTATAATTATTTGCCCAAACATTTCTCTTTCCATTTTTCCATTCATGTGAATGTGCTTCTTTCTCTGACTGCTGGATATAAGTTTAATCACATTGTACATATTATACATCTCCACAAGGCTGAGACTTGTCTCATGGTCACATGCAAATTGGGTTACCTCTCTAGGGGTTAGAGTTTTAAAACAAACAGAGGATAAGGTGACATGTGAACTGAGGCTGAAAAAGGACGTGGTTTGCCATTGTAATCTCCTTGAAAATGGGAGAATCCAGATAATGAAAGTGGAAGGATATTTTATTCAGAAGACTTTTATTCCATAGAAAGAGATAAAATGTCTTGGCTGGAATTTGCAGGTTTGGGATTTTATTTTCTGCCAAATCTCATCTTGTAGCTATAGTTCTCTACAATTTATGAAATCAAGTGTTTAATACAGGCGTTCTGATATAGATAGATAGATAGATAGATAGATAGATAGATAGATAGATAGATAGATAGANTAGACAGACAGACAGATAGATAGATAGATAGATAGATAGTACTGTACATATCAAACTACCACAGATAGTCCTTAAATTATGACAATTTAACCCAAAGTTCCTGTTGTCAAGTGAAACATTTAAATGAGTTTTGCTCCATTTTATGATCTTTCTTGCTGCACTTGTTAAGTAAATAAGTTGGTAACACAGTTTTTAAGTGAATCTGGCTTCCCCATTGATTTTGATCATGTGACCATGGGGATGCTGTAATGGTCATAAGTGTGAAAAATGGTCATAAGTCACAAAGTTACTGTTGTAACTTTGAACAGTCAATAAATGAACTGTTATAAGTTGAGCATTACCTGTATTCTTTTTCATAAATACAATTTAGTCATAGCTGATATTGAAACATTATATATCAAAATTTCCCAAAAACATGGATTTTAAGCAATCAATAGCATCATAATTGATGCCAATATAGTATATAGGGTGATTATTTACCCATAATTATTTTGCCTTTGTATCTGCAAGTCAGAGATATAACAATGGCATATACAACTCCTAAATATACCAAATACTTCATGGCTGAGCTAGAAAAACACTTTCTTAACCCTCGCCCCTGAACCTCCTCTTTTACTTGAGATTCTGTTATGACATTTTAATCAATTGGACCCTAGAAATAAATGTCTTATTAAATGATCTCAATAACTTCTATCCTACCATGTTCTTCCACTATGATAAGACATTGTCATGTGACAGAAATGCTCCTTGGATTCTATTTAAGATAAATGAAACAAACATTAAAGTTTGACATCTATATTCAAAACAAGGACAAAATAATATTAGGACATTTCAGCCTCCCAGGAAATTCTATAGCAGATAACGGTATCTTCAGGGGATAAATGATTACCTTCTCATACATCAACATCAAAACATTTTAGATTATCTTAGATTCAATATCCTAAAACTGCTTTTTCCAAAAGGCAACTAGAATTTCCTTGAAAATGTTTCGCTTCTCATCCAAGAAAGTTTTTCAGTTCTGACTCAGTTCAGTGGGACCTAGGTATGGAGAACCAAAGGGTTTCTGGAGGTAGAAGTTTAAACTTCTAGCCTTCCAACCTACAGGTTTAGCTGTGTGTGACTAATTGTGTGCCATCAAGTTATTGTTGATTCTTAATGACCACATAGAGAGATTTTCTCCAGTACATTCTATTCCCAATGTGGTCCTTCAGTTCTTCCAATGATGCATCCATTCTGTTGGCACTGTAACTGAGTTCATTCAGACAGTGTAGCTGTCTTGTTAGAGGCATCTTTAGTAAACATTTTGTAAAGTCGACAAATTCATCTGCTTGCTTTTATTTTTCAACAAACATGTACAAAATTTGCAATCCTTCATTCCATTTTTCCTAGTGTGCACTACTATTTTTGATACATTAGTTTTTCTAATAGTAACTCTTATCTATCTACCATTTGCTGTGAATCATTCAAGTTTCAATTAACAACTCAGCATCACCTGCATACACATATACATTCAATCAATATACTTCAGACACTATCAGTATTCCTTATATAGTACATTTATCCATAAATAAATTAAATTAAATGAACATCACTATCCTTTCCTTACTTCCTGCTCAGTGCTGAACCACTTGAAGGATGTTTATGAAGTAGACATGAAATGTCTACCAGTCATTCAGGTCATACTTGTCCTTTTTCAAGAGACAACTAGGCTTTCTTGTTTTTCTTTGAAGAAGTTTCATTTCTCATTCAAGAAGCTTCTTGAGCTCTCAAAGAAGCTTCTTGGATGAGAAACAAAACAACTTCAAAGAAAGCCCATTGCCTCTTGAAAAAGCATCTTTAGGACACTGGAAGAATGCCATTTGTTCTCATGCATGCCTTATTCCTAAAGCCCATGTCACACCGAACCAACGGATGCAAAGAGGATGTAAAATGGACAAAAAAGCTTGCCATCCGTTGGA
>BHFT01056160.1:0-40109 GCA_004320025.1 Laticauda laticaudata
TTAGTTGACCAATCAGATTTGCATGTTTTGGAGTAACCCAATTTGCATACAGAACACTGGTTATATTATTTCTGTTTTACTCTACCAGAGCAAGCATTCCAAATATTGAGTGTTGACAAAAATTATAAGCCATATCAATTCTAAGGACCTGGAACAGCAAAGCAAAGCAAACTGTAAATGCAAAAGACAGTAGAAAAGAATTAAACTCTATCATCCTAGGTGACCAGATCAAGCAGAGGCTGAAAGTATACTGGAATAATTATGCTTTAACCCTATGAAAGCCCTATGAAGATCACACTGAAGACATGGAATGGAGGCTACATTGAGAAGGCTAGTTGCCTCATCTACTTCCGATGAACCAAATAAGAGGGGCCACCCAGCAGGCATTTGTTAGATGACTGGACAAGGAGATTCAATTCTGGCAATTCCTAAACAAATTTGGATTTAGGTAGGATTTTGCTAAATCAGTATCTTTCAAACTTGACAATTTTAAGATGTATGGACTTCAATTTATTTATTTATTTATTTATTTGATTTGATTTGCCAGTCATTTACAAGATAATTGATATAAGTATAAACAGTAAGAATACAGGAAATAGGTACGAATAAATGGGGACAATAGGACAGGGACAGTAGGCATGATGGTGCATTTATGATGCCCCTTACAGACCTCTTAGGAATGGGGTGAGGTCAATAGTTGTTAGTTTGAGATTAAAGGAGTGGGGTTACAGGATGTAACAACAGAGTCAGGTGTTGTTGAAGTCCTACTTTCTGCAATCAAATTTGAAGCGGTTTACATTGAGTTTGGAGGGATCCAGAAATGTCATAAGAGTTTAGTTTTAACAGTAGTTTGTCATGTACCACTGAATCAAAGGCTTTGTAGAAGTCTATGTAAATTCCCAGAATTCCCCAGCTTAAAAAGCACTGCTCTAAATTAATGCTCTGTGGATTCTTCTGAGCATGAACTAATTGGAAAAGATAAAAGGAAGAAACAACCATGATCTGTAATTGTGTTTCTATGAACAGTAATGACCTTATTCTACAAATCTAAGTATTTGAGTCTCTCTTGAAGAAAAGTGATAAATATGGAATCCTGTGGAACTCCTTGAGCATATTGATCCAGAAGATTTCACGTTCATGTCTGACATCTAGGACCAAGTGTATCTTTACAATAAATCCAGTAACAAAACAGGGAGGGCAGTTGTAACTGGGGATCAATCCCATTTACTGCAACTTATTTTTATTTGTTTCAATTGCTTTGTCCTCTTTAAGTGATTCATAAGGATATATTCAAGACAAGACTTTTTATGGTGCAAATGGCATTTAAATTGAATCAGCTATCAGTCAAATGGAAGCATTAATGTAAATGTGTCTATTTGCTCAGCATAAAATGTTTTGCACTGCATCATCAAAACAAAAATAAATCAATGGTTAAAAGCTCATTATTTCCCCCAAATCACATATAAGAAAGAACAGTGATCTACAGCTAAGCAATTAATCTGTTTGGAGTTTCCAGTGTTGAACTGTGGGGGTTTTAAAAAACTCATTTCTCAAATAAAGAATGGAAGATCTTATTGAAAAGAATACCTTTGATGGAAGTCATCCTTCCAGGACACATTAATTTGAAACTTCCAGGTAGAGATGAGAGACACATTTATAACCCAAAATTTAGCACAAAAGTTCCCAAACTCCTTAATCATAACTTCAAGTTTTGTGAGCCGAGGGGAAAAATCAAGTGCTGTACTGACTCTTTAATACCTTTAACCTATTCTCCTATGTGTTGAAAAGAAAATTAAACCAGAATTTCATTTCACTTTGGCAAAATTTGCTGATCCATTATTCCCATTGGAATCCTGGATGTCTCCAATAATTAACTTATGTTCCAAGCAATCATATTATTTATATCTTGCATCTAAAATTGTCCAGTGCTTTCTATGGTATGGGGTCTTCAGCTGGCACAGAATGTCACAGTGAACACGCTGGCTAGACTCAATTATGCTAAATCAAGATTAGCAAAACATATTGTTATTTTCCTTTAGATAAGACCATGGCTAGATTCCTGCAACATGCTGAAACTCAAAATAGCCAGCCCTGTTTTAGCAAGCACTGATGTTTTGGATAGATAGATAGATAGATAGATAGATAGATAGATAGATAGATAGATAGATAGATAGATAGATAGATAGATAGACAGACAGACANACAGACAGACAGACAGACAGACAGACAGACAGACAGACAGACAGACAGACAGACAGACAGACAGACAGACAGAATTCTTCATTGGCCAAGTGTGATTGGACGTACAAGGAATTTGTACAGACACAAGTTTCTCATCTACTCCTTTCCTAGAGTTGGTACATAAGTATAAACTATACTTAAGGTTAGAAAAGAATATCCAAATCCAGACCTCTAAAGAAATTTCTAGCCTTTCCTTGGAACTTGTTTCATTAGATTTTGAAAATGTTGTAGGTATTCCAGTAGAATAAATTATATGTAGTTCAAATTTGAACTGTTGGATTCTTGGTGCTCTGTGGACCTGATTGTTTTCTTGCAGATGTTTCCATAAAATGTTACCTAGCCTGGTAATGAAATGCTTACAAGAAACAACCAAGCTCAGACAGCATCAAGAGCCCAGCCCTAAATGTTATTAAGGAATGGATTTCTAAAACATTAGGAGTCTGGCCCTTCAAAACAAATTTTCCATGATCATTAATTAACTCTATAATATTGAAGCCTCACAGACTTTTATATCAGCTCAGTTCAGTGCTTTGCCTTCAGGTTGTTGTCATATAAATATCAAAATGTTCCTGACTCATATCTTTATTCAACCATGTCCT
Source organism: Laticauda laticaudata (assembly GCA_004320025.1). Lineage (NCBI taxonomy): Eukaryota > Metazoa > Chordata > Lepidosauria > Squamata > Elapidae > Laticauda > Laticauda laticaudata. Next base: position 2,841 of record BHFT01056160.1, read on the forward strand.
TCTCCACTGCCCTTTTTATAGGAATTGTTATGTTTCACCTGTACTACCCATTCTATAAGTTAATTCAAGGAGAAAAACTGAAATGTATGCATTGTATCTTCTATTGCATCAATATTTGAGCACTTCCAGCACTGTAGCAAACTTCTGCTTCATTATTTCAATCACTGATGGAAGATTATATGAAACATGGCTAAATATATGATTTCTTAATTAAAAAATGTGACTATGTATGCATTTACACATATGTTTAGGTATATACGCTGCTCAAAAAAATAAAGGGAACACTTAAACACACAATGTAACTCCAAGTCAATCACACTTCTGTGAAATTAAACTGTCCACTTAGGTAGCAACACTGATTGACAATCACACTGAATTGGACAATTCAATTTCACAAACTGTTGTGGCAGATGGAACAGACAACAGGTGGGAAAGCATAAGCAGTTAGCAAGACATCTCAATAAAGGAGTGGTTCTGCAAGGTGGTGACCACAGACCACTCCCAGTTCCCATGCTTTCTGGCTTGATGATTTGGTCACTTTGAATGCTGGCGGTGCTTTCCTCTAGTGGTATCATGAGACGGAGTCTACAACCCATACAATGTGCTCAGGTAGTGCAACTCCTCCAGGATGGCACATCAATGCGAGCTGTGGCAAGAAGGTTTGCTGTGTCTGTCAGCGTTGTGTCCAGAACATGGAGGCGCTACCAGAGGAACAGGCCAGTACATCAGGAGACTGATGGAGGAGCCGTAGGAGGGCAACAAACCCCAGCATCAGGACCACTACCTCTGTCTTTGTGCAAGGAGGGACAGGAGAAGGACTGCCAGAGCCCTGCAAAATGACCTCCAGAGGGCCACAAATGTGCATGCGGCTGCTCAAATGGTCAGAAACAGACTCCATGAGGGTAGTGTGAGGGCCCGATGTCCACAGGTGGGGGTTGTGGTTTACAGCCCAACACCATGCAGGACATTGGCATTTGCCAGAGAACACCAAGAATGGCAAATTCACCACTGGCATCCTGGTGCTCTTCACAGATGAAAGCAGGTTCACACTGAGCACATGTGACAGAGTGGACAGGGTCTGGAGACACTGTGGAGACGTTCTGCTACCTACAACAACCTCCAGCATGACCAGTTTGGCAGTGAGTCAGTAATGGGGTGGGGTAGCATTTTTTTAGGGGGCCGCACAGCCCTCCATGTGCTTGCCAGAGTAGCCTGACTGCCTTTAGGTACCGAAATGAGATCCTCAGACCCCTTGTGAGATCATACGCTGGTGTTGTGGCCCTGGGTTCCTCCTAATGCAAGACAATGCTAGACCTCATGTGGCTGGAGTGTGTCAGCAGTTCCTGCAAGACGAAGACATTGATGCTGTGGACTGGCCTGCCCATTCCCCAGATCTGAATCCAATTGAGCACATCTGGAATATTATGTCTCGTTCTATCCACCAATGCCACATTGCACCACAGACTGTCCAGGAGTTGGGGATACTTTAGTCCAGGTGTGGAAGGAGATCCCTCAGGAGACCATCCGCCACCTCATCAGGAGCATGCCCAGGCATTGTAGGGAGTTCATACAGGCACGTGGAGGCCACACACACTACTGAGCCCCTTTTAAAACCAAGAAGGTTTTAAAACCTTCTTCCCGTTTTGTAATGTAGAATGATATACAACTGAAATTGAATTATGCTCATCCCTATTTAGAGACTGAGCTATATCAGCATAGAGTCATAGACAGACATCGGGTGTTAATGGATATGGGAAGTTTTTTTTTCTTTTTTTAAAACTGGAAATCCATATTTCCAATAAAATGGAGTGGCCAGTGACTCAAAATAAGCAGAGCAAAGGAGTGTAGTTTTAACTTGCCAGAAGCTATACTGCAAAAGGTGGACAGTGGCAAATTAAAGAAGTGCTCAGGGGAAAGTGAAAACATTGTATTCGAATTTAATTAATTAATATGATTATCTCCCATCTATTTAATATTCCTTTTCTTTGACCAAATTAAAATGCAAAGTTTGAAGACAGGGACTACATCCAAGTGTCTATAGAGATTCTCAATCATCCAGGTAGGTCATGAATGATTCAATGGTGCTTTTTCAAAAGGCAATTGGCCTATGTTTTTTTCTTGAAAAGATGCTTCACTTCTCATCCGAGAAGCTTCTTCAGTTCTGACAGTTCCATTGCTCCCACTATCAAGTCAGAACTGAAGAAGCTTCTTGGATGAGAAGTGAAGCATCTTTCTCAAGGAAAAAACATAGACCAGTTGCCTTTTGAAAAAGCACCTTTGGGACTACAGACAAGATTTAGGGACAGACAAGTTGTGCACAAAACTGAACAAAGATACTACTTTAGATAATCCACAATTCATTCTATGATGTGTACTATCAAGCCCAAGCCCAGAGATGGCACTGCAAAATCCAGTCAAGTCCAATCCTTCACTTGCTTACACCTAATGGACAGAATCTTGTCCATTCTTGTCCTTCCTACTACATATACCCAGGGGTGGGCTTCAAAAATTTAGCTGCCCAGTTGCTGGGTGGGTGTGGCCATGGTGGGCATGGCCTAGTCAGCCTCGGACATCATAGTGGGGCATTTTTGCCCTTCCTGAGCTCCAGAGGCTTTCCTCGAGTCTCTGGGAGGGCAAAAACAGCCTCCCAGGGCTCCAGAGGCTCTCTGGAAGCTGGAGACAGGTCCATTTCCAGCCTTCCTGAACTTCTGGGAGGCCCGTTTTTCACCTCCTCGAGTCTCCATGTGCACCCTGCATTTACCTGCATCCAAAATGGGCCATGAAGGGACTCCCGGGAGGAGTGGGGCCGGGGTGGGATTCAATTTTTTTAAAAACCTGTTCTGTGGGCGTGGCTTAGTTGGTGGGTGTGGCTTGGTGGTCATGTGACTGGCTGGGTGTGGCCAACTGAACATCACTCACATTGAAGCACACATCTCGTCCTGCCAAGAATGTAATAAGGGTTAAGGGAGAGGCAGTTTCTGTAAGCAACACCAGAATGTTTCCTTCCTGCCTTCCTGACAGGATTAGGCCAGTAATTTCTTATAACAACCAGTTCTCTGAACTGCTTAGAATGTTAACAACCGGTTCTAGCAAATAGGTGCGAACCTGTAGAATCCCACCCCTGGGTAGGGCAGGGAGGGCAGGGCCAGCCAGGAGTGGGATTTGGGGGTTCTCCGAACTGCACAGAATCTTAGCTAGGGGCTCTCCCAAATCCCTGTGAACCCCCAGAAGCCCACCCCTGGATATACCCTGAAAGGGTCTACATGGCTGCTCAGAACCTCTACTTCCCAACCCCCATTCTGCTTGGGACTGCACAGTCTCTTAATTTGGGCCTCTCTTTGGGAAAGCCCCATATAGCCAAAAGCCTCCCCCCTCTGCTCCTCCAGGTGCACATTCCCTCATATTAACTGCCATAAACCTTGAAACATAAACATTAGTCATCAAAGAACCAATTACTTTGGCAATGGTTTGACTCACTAATTTAAAAGACCAACCCAAATATTTCATGTGTTTTTGAAACTATGGCTGAAAGTTTGAACTTTGGTTTGAAGATATTTGCTGGAGGGAATCCTGCCTGAACAAAATTACAGGCTCTTTGCTCTCATTCTAGCCTGCCAAAGTTTGGTCACACCTTTAAAAAACTTTTAACACCCACCCTGAAGACTCTACTGGGCCTAAAGACATTAACAGACTTTGAGTGATCTGCAACTTGCTGTTCACAAGTGGTTTTTTTTTCTTTTTGCAATAATATTGAGTCTTTTGTTGACAAGGTAGCCTCTGACAAAAAAAGAGAAAATTCTATATCATTCCACCAGTCTTAATAACATTTCATTAAGTTAATAAATGTAACAATTTCTAGTTAAAAAGCCATAAATGTATGAGGTATCACTTACTTTTCTATAAATATAATTATATTTAATAGAGTTTGGCAGTGGTGATAGAAGAAGAAAAATCTTTGCAGAACAATGCCCACTTTTCAAAAAACTAATTTTTTTAAAAAAATAGTCTTCACGATAATTACTGGAGCTCATCCCCAAAGGAGACCTTCTGGTTCTCTGGCTTCTTTCTTTTTTTCTTTTCCAATTTTCTTCAGTACAATCTGTACTGTTCTTCCAAGGCAGATTTGGATGTATATTTTTAGACTGTCTGCAGAATTTTTATGTCAATTTCCTCTGATTTTTATGTGATAGGTTGTGTTAAAATTGGAAAATGTTCCATAGCCAGTACAGATGTTCTAAATTGAGAAGAACCTGAAAACCCCTTCTCTGAGATCTTTTGTCAAAAAGATCCACAAGTATGAAAAGAGTTTGGCATTTGTTTTGTTGTAACAGTGTCTCAAGATGTTATTGCCAGATTTGGTCTTTCTTCTGGCATTCCTAGGCCAGGAAGCAAAACTGCCTTGCAAATGTGGAAGAGGGAGAGGAGGTTTTATGGAGATTAAAAAAGATGTACTTGATGGAAATATGTAGGTCAGGGGTGTCAAACTCAAGGTGCACAGGCCAGATCTGGCTCACAGTGTGCTTAAATCTGAAAATATTTCAGATTTTCAGATTTTCAGGTCCGACCTGAAAATATCAAACGACTGGCCCGCAGTGCCTCTGCCATCCAAAATGGGCCACGGAGGAAGTGTGTGCAGCCTCTGTGCAGCCCGTTTTGGCCTCCCTGGCCTCTAGAAGCCCTCTGCCAGCCAAAAATGGGCTGTGTGGAAGCTCCACAAAGTCCCCATGCAGCCCGTTTTCACACCTGTGCCCTGTTTTGGCTGGCAGGGTATGCAGAAGGCATCCATCCCATCTCCTCCATCTCCCCACCCCAGAGGTGGTATTCAGCAGGTTCTGACCAGTTCTGGAGATTCGGTAGCGGAAATTTTGAGTAGTTTGGAGAACTGGTAAATATCACCTCTGACTAGAGATTTTACAGTATCCTTCCCCTGCCACGCCCACTAAACCATGCCTACAGAACCGGGAGTTTTAAAAAAATGAATCCCACCACTGCCCCACCCTCACCCTGTTGGCCCATGGAAAACTACAATGCTGATCTGGCCCTTGATGAAATCCAGTTTGATACCCCTGATCTAGGTGAAGGTAGGTATGAGCTAGGAGGAGGAAGAGGAGGAGTTCCAGCAGTCAAGATTTATTTCAGTCCCACTAGATAGACCAGACCAGGAAATCCTCAGGAAGACTAAAACTACCTTTTTTGAGAATGTCTATAATAACAGAATTTGATTGCGCTGTACCTTCTCCCGCTTAAAATTCAGTGAGTTAGGGAAGTATCTGCCTAAGCTGCTTACAAACATAATCTTGTTTTGTTTCACACCTTTTGCTTAGGCAGCAATTTCTCTAAAAGTCTCTGTCAAGTGTATAGGCATTCATATTCCAGAAATGGGTGATATGAGGTACTCGTCTCAATCTTCCCCAAGATAATGGGCGGCACATCAGTGGTGGGATTCAATTTTTTTTTTACTACCAGTTCTGTGGGCGTGGCTTGGTGGGCATGGCAGGGGAAGGATACTGTAAAATTTCCAGTCAGAGGTGGTATTTGCTGGTTCTCTGAACTACTCAAAATTTCCACTACCAGTTCTCCAGAACTTGTCAGAATCTGTTGAATACCACCTCTGCATCACATGTTTTGTAATGCTTGATTCATAATGTTTTGTTCCGATATGAACCTGGAACAATAAGAAAGTAAGCATCTAGGGAAGCTTTTTTACTTTCTTTAAATTCTAAGCAGTTTTTTTTTTCATTATGGAAATAAATCAGGATTTGAAACAAACAATAAGAAATAAAGACTGCCCAACATGATCATTTGTAGAACACTGGGTTAGCCAAAGCTGCCAGATATCTTCCATACCCACACTCTTCCTATTATAAATGAGAAGACAAAGGTATTGTAGAAAGGATCACATGGCTGGGAATGGGTTTGAAAGCCAGTCAGAGGTGGTGTTCAGCAGGTTCTGACCAGTTCTGGAGAACCAGTAGCATAAATTTAGAATAGTTTGGGGAACTGGCAAATACCACCACTGACTGGCCCTGCCCCTATTTATTCTCTGCCTCCTGATCTGCTGGGTCTTCTTTTGTTGCCCTGCACAGGAGAACAGAGCCAGAAAGCAGGTTAGTAGGGTAGGGAGGGAATAAGGATTTTGCAGTATCCTTCCCCTGCCATACCCACCATGCCACGCCCACCAAGCCACATCATGCCCATCAAGCCATGGCATGCCCACCAAGCCATGCCCACAGAACCAGTAGTAAAAAATTTTGAATCCCACCACTGATCCTAACCATTTACATCCCAGAGTTTACTTTATGGAAATTTAGCCTATTCTTACTTGGATAAATGGACAATGAAAACCTTGCTTCAATAAATTGGAAAGTCATCCTTAATGCCCACACACCATACAATATATTGAAGCAATTAAAATGGTGATAACTAAGATCCGTGCTTCACCCTCCCATTCCCAATTGAAAAAGTCTCCACCAAATGCTGCAGTAATCTATGCCCCAATATTGATGTAAAAACAGACTACTACTTCTTCCTCTTCTTCTTCCTCTTCCTCCTCCTCCTCCTCTTCCTCTCCTTCTTCTCCTCCTTCTTCTTCTTCTCCCCCCTCCACCTCCTTCTTCTCTTCTTCTTCTGACATTTTTGAAAACTATAAATGCCTAATAGACCCTGTCTATAGCTGCAATAGATCAACAGTTCAGTGGTGTTCTGCAGGGCACCTTTACATTCATGCACAGGCATTTATATTATGCATCATTACCAGAGAAACAAGATACATTAATGTCCTGTTTTGAGATTTATATTCCAACCCAAAGCCTAACAGACAAGATAAATGCTGAAAAAGAATGACAATTGCCCAGGGTATCTCACACCACAATGTATCTCTCCAAAATCATGAAGACAAGGGCCCACTAGGGATACAAGGACACTAATAAATGTTGATAATAGCTTCAGCATTAAGAGCTAAAATGTAGAATTTTCATTCAAACACTATATTCTCTCAGGGCTGAAATATTAGAGATGGTGTGCTGTAGGGGGAAGAATACTCTTTTTTCCTATCATTCAATCTCTATCATATTCCTTGAATGTTTCCCCTTCCTTTTCTTCTTCTTAGCACTCTTTATGAGAGTTGTTGAGGGTGTGAACTTTCAGCAGTTCCAAAAAGGTTCCACACCCATTTGCACTATTCAAGTGACCCTGAGGGCACAAGTAAACCTCCAAGTGACCTCGGTGATTCTCAGAAAGAATGCTTATGATCAAATGATTGCAAAGAATATAAATTGTTCCATTCCCCACCATTCAGTCAGAACTAAAAAAGTTTCTCAAATGAGAAGTGAAAGGCCTTCAAAGAACAAACAAAGGAAGTCCAAATGTCTCTTGAAAAAGCACCTTTGGATCAACCATGACAGAATCTCCATAGATCCATGGTGGCGAACCTATGGCACACATGACACAGGTGGCATGCAGAGCCCTCTCTGTGGGCATGCACACTGTCACTCCAGTTCAGCTCCAGCTTGCACATGTCTGTGTGCCTCCCGCCAGCCAACAGGTCTTCAGGTCTCTGCAGCACAAGTGTGGGGCACATGCCCATGGTGGGGCGCATGCTGAGATAGGACATATATGGGGAGCACCACGTGCATGCATGGGGCACACACATGTGTGGGGGAGTCATGAATACATGCGTGGGGGCTTGCATTTGGGGTATGCATGCGTATATGCTTTGGACACTCGGGTCCAAAAGGTTCACCATCACTGCCATAGATGATACTTAAACTTGTTCAAGATCAGATAAAATACCATCATACTACCAGTGAAGTCTTGCTACACAAGGGTAGGATTCAATTTTTTTAACAACCGCTTCTATGGGTGTGGCTTATTTGGTAGGTGTGGCTTGGTGGTCATGTGACTGGGTAGACATGGCTTGGTGGTCATGTTATTGGCTGGGTGTGGCCAACTCAGCATCACTCACGCATCTCCTCGCCTGGCCTCCTATGACTGTGAGGATGCTGCAACAGTCCTAAGTGTGAAAAACAGTCATAAGTCATTTTTTTCAGTGCCATTGTAACTTTGAATGGTCACTCCACATAAGCAAAGTACCAGCAAAGGAGGGGGGAAAAACTCCAGAGAAGTTCCTGAGACAGGAAGCCTAGTCCTGCCAAGAATGGAATAAGGGTTAATGGAGAAGCAGTTTCTGTAAGCAACACCAGAATGTTTCCTTCCTGCCTTCCTTACAGGATTAGGCCAGTAATTTCTTCTCACAACTGGTTCTCTGAACTGCTTAGAATGTTAACAACCGGTTCTAGCAAATAGGTGTGAACTGGTAGAATCCCACCGCTGTTGCTGTACTACTAGGAAAAACTAGCTCCTTTCTTCAACTGTCTACCTCTTCATGGTCCCTGGCAAGACAGTATCTTAGAATCTCTATGGCACGGTGGTTAGAGTGCATTACTGCAAGCAACTTCTGCAGCCAGCTGCCTACAATTTGACAGTTCAAATCCCACCAAGCTCAAGGTTGACTCATCCTTCCATCCTTCCAAGGGGAATAAAATGAGGACCCAGATTGTTGGGGGAAGAGACTGACTCTGTAAACTGCACAGAGTGGGCTGTAAAGTACTGTAAAGAGTTATATATGTCTAAGTGCTATTGCTATCTGTTCAGTAATTACATACTAAAAGCTAAATTGATGGTTCTGGTTGTTTACCTTTGTATGTTCAAACTATCCCCTCTGGTACATTAGCAGCTTCTCCACTCTTCCATATGTACATATGATGATGAAAAGCATACATTCCTGTCACAACAAGTTCATCAGAATTTTACTCAGCAGTTATTCTAAAGTAGTGTGAATTAGGGGTAATTAAAGCATGGCAGTAACACAACGTACAATATGGATCCTTGCCAAGAGAGAAGGAAGAAGAAAAAGACTTTGTACAGATTTTAATTTCTTATCACTGCACTGGGATTCTTCCCACCCCACCTTCCCTTGTCGAATCTCATTTTACAGTTGAAAAATAATGAGAAAAACAAGAACTGCTTTGGATTTTTGTTGTTGTTTATTTCCCTTTATGTTCATTTGGAATTAAAGCTTTTGAAGCTTCAAAGAAGGAAAGTTGAATATTTATTTTTTCAATATTTCCAACTAAATGCACATGCTTTGTCATAAGATGGATAGCATCTTGCACACCCATTCTATCTGTTGGGGTAAATTAATTTCATAGAACAACTGTGTTTAGATCTGAGGCTCTCAAGTTGCCACAATGAGCCCTCTGAAGAATTTCTATGCACAAAAACTCACATCAGCAATTGTTTGAGATGCTCCCAAATACCCAGAATTCTCTATAAGTATTTTTAAAAATGAAAAAAAAAAGCAAACATTGAAGCTTCTCCCAGATTTTGGGCTGTAGATATTATGGCAACTCTGGATTTGAATGTTCTTTCTGTGTGAATGTACATACTTGCACACAGACTGTTTTCCCGAACATAGAAGAAAATCAAGCAAAATACTTGAGTGAATCCCTTATCCTAATATCTTGACTTTCTGCATCCCTAGAAATTTACTTTCTATTCAGAAGATGAGAAGGGGGAGTGAACAATAGCCCCCGTTCTCTAAACAGACAAAATTCAGGAACTTTGGAAACATTTGATTGCACTGATTCTATAAAGGCAAAGACCAAGCAGAAGTTTTATTCTACTGTATTCAATGTAATCATCAGCAAAGACTTGCAGAAGTCAAATAGATCATCATGCTTCCATGTAAAAGGAATTCAGAGGTAAGTATGACAATCATAATTACTATTTTCTCTGAAAGTATATTCATTGTCTGGAGTAGCGTCATTCACTTGACATGCAGAATTTGTTTTGCTGATAAATAATCATAATTTTGTTTTGCTGTGATTGACTTCCACAGTCAGTAAGATTACTGTGCTATAATTATCTAACTGTAGTGTTCTATCAAACTCAGTTTGCATTTATTAGGAAATATGGATGAATATTTGTATAATGCAGTCTGGTTTTGCACGATGTGAAATATATTTATATGCCATAAATCCATTATCTCCAGGTTCCCAGTAATGAGTCCTATGTCCAGGATGCTCTCCCAGGCATTTTTTTGGTATTTGAAGACAATGTTAATCATGAACATACCATTAAAATTGGCTTACAAATTATCAAACAAAAGAAGGAAACAAACAATAAGTAAAGGAACCAAAAGGCTAAAATGCTAAAGATTTCTAAAAATTAAAAATTCTTCCATTTGCTTGACCACAGTAGCCTTCTGTTATTCTGAAGTCAAGCTGTTCCATTGGTTGATTGCTCTCACCATTAAGGAATTTATTCTTAGAATAGAATGAATGAGCTGGAAGGAACCTTGGAGGTCTTCTAATCCAGCCTATACCTGGATTAGCAGGAAAGCCTATACCTTAGGATAAGCAGGAAAGCCTATACCTTAAGGCTAGGTCCCACTGGCCGACGGATGCAAAACGTATGCAAAAAGGACACAGTGGACAAGCAAAATTTGGGGGGTGCTCCATCCGTTGTCATCCACTCCAAAAAGTGGCAAAAATTTGCATAAACAGAATGGAAAAGAAAGGAAAAGAATGGACGTGGGTAGTATGTAGCGGGGATGTTAAACGGAAGTTCATAGGAAGCCTAGAGGATGTATATAGGATGCAAACTGTTCACTGCACATCCTTTCTATTTCCGTGCTACTAACGCTGTGTAGACGTTCTGTGTACCTTTTGTTTCCTCCCTCTTTCCGTTTTCAGCTGCAGCGGATGTGAGTTGAGGGGATGCCCAGAGGATGCCGAGAGGATACAGCGGACGTTTAACGGATGATAAACGGACATAGAACGTTTGTTGCTCGGATGTCACGGATTTACATCGTACACAGCAGAAAGTTCATCCGTTCACAAAGTTTTGTGCTGCTCAAAACTTCTTGAGTGGATGAAATCTCAGTGGACGGATGCTCAAAGGATAGAGCGTATGAAACACGTATGCAATGGGTACACAGCAGATGCATAGCGTTTTCCAATGTTTTTTAACGTTTTACATCCTCTTTGCATCCGTTGGTGCAGTGGGACAGGGGCTTTAAGTTTTAGGTTGCTTCTCTCTCCTTGGTCAGTTTCTATCCATTGTTTCTCATCTTACCTTTTGGTGCTTTGGAAAATAACGTGATGCCTTCTCATTTTGTAGGAGCCCCCCTTGAAATGCTGGAATTCCTTGGCTCAAAACCTTACCTGGTTTAAAATATGGCTTTCTGACTCAGGAGACAAAAAGCAGTTTGGAAGAACTCTACAGTTTGCAAAAGCAAAACATGAAAGAAAAGACAGAGAGGTAATAATATCTCAGGTTGAATAGAATACAAATTCAGAAGCCATGGAATGCTGATATACCATTGAGAGAGAATGGAGGGAAAGAGAAATGGATTGTGAAAAACTTCAGTCCATATGTAACATTTGCAAGTTCTACGCGTCTTAGCATGAGCATGCATCTCCTCTGCCATGTGTCTATGCTCTTTTTCTTGGAAAAAAGGAAAGAAAAGGCCAAGGTTCTGCACTATAAGAACAAAATGTTGATTCTTCCTCCTGTATTATATAGTGCAACTTTGACGTCTATCCATCTTAGAACTGTGGCCATACTCAATGCAATATTTAAATTGCTTTGCTGTTCACCATAAAAATGACCATCAGAATATTGGCTGGACATGCTGCGAGACTGAATGATGCACCAAGAACATGACACATGAATTGATGTGTCAGCTAGAAGATGTTGTTGACTTTGCAATCTCTGTCTACCAAATCAACGTACCAGCAGATTTGGCTGGATAACATGGTGTCTCTCCCTCTATTTAAAAGTGGAGCAAAAGATACAAGGGTTCTTGCAGAATGTGGCCTGTTAATATAAAATAGAACATTAGTCAGGTGTTCAAATTCACTGTTTTGGAAGCAAAGAATCAAAAAGCCAGGAAAAAGTGCTGTTTTCATGATCTACCCAAGCCTGGATATTTTATGCACAACTGGTTGAAAAGTACAACTGGTTGAAAAATGTACACTACAATTGCTATTCATGGCAGGCTTTACTGCACACTAGTTAGTCCCATTCTCAAGGATTTTTGATTTGGCATAAACATGTACAGTGTGTTAGCCATCCTTTGACTAATTTCAAGAGCATTTTAAGGATATCTATTCCTTATAACTGCCAACCTTAAAGATACCCATTATTAGCATTAGGATAAGTACCCTAGTAATCCTAACCATTCCATTATTTATTTCAGAACTTGAAGCTCCTACTCTGTAACTCTAGCCCATTCATGTCTCACAGGGGTGTCAGGGATCCGGTCCCCAGGATGCTTAGATCTGGCCCAAGGGGCCACCTTGTAAAAAGGAAAGGACCAACCCGCGGTGCCTCTGTCAGCAAAAATGGAGCTGTTTTTGCTAGCAGAGGGTTGCAGAAGGCTGTCATAGCCAAAAACAGAGAGCAGGAATATGAGTCACATCAAGCTGGCCACACCCACCCTGGCCCCACCAATCCCCAAACATGACTCTGAAGCAGCTTTCAATGAAAGCAAGTTTGACACCCCTGATCTATGCAATCTGGATTTCTTGGAAACTCTACCATTATCCCCTCATTCCAAGATGAAGCACAATTTAACTTTTCATACCAGTCCAATATATGTATGGAAATTTCACATTTCTTCCAAAATGAGATTCCAACTGAAAGTCAACACAGAAGCTCACAGCCAAAATAGGCAGAAACCATTCCACCAGAACATGATGAAATGTGTGAGAAATGGATATTGTGTTACTCTTCCCTTCCCCTCTAAACTAGATTCACTCAGACTCTCTTCTTCTTAGGGATCTGAATCTTTGAACTGTGCCTATGCAGCCTGGATGAGTTAGGATGAATGGGAAAAAAAATAATCATATTTGCCTTGCAGATGAAGAATGGAAACAAGAACCACTTGTAAATTACTTGATAGCTGAGCTTGGTCAGGCAGAATCAAGAAAAACAATGCTCTAATCAAGTCACTCACCTAGCCATGTAAAATGCTGAGATGCTAAGCCCAGGCAAGGGAACAGTCAGTTTCCCTCCTAACTGTTTGAAAACAAATAAAGCAGCATCCCAGGGCTGGCATTTTTTCATCATCTTTCCTTGATGACCTTTGCCCAGCAAGAGCTTTCAGCTTGCCATGATTTGCAGTCTATTCCTCCTGTGGGTCTCACAAGTGCCAGGACATCAGCCCTGAGCATAAATTTGGCCTTTATGATCCTCGTGATTGCCTAGTGGCAGTTGCCATTTCCCTCCTGTTGTTTTTCATGATTGCAGGACAAATCCTTAGGAGGTTCTTTTGCTTTTCCAGTCTCAGTACATTTAGCACTTTGTTCTTAATTTGTTCCACATTTCAATGGAGTTCACACTTAGCACTAAACCATGGTCTGCTGACCCAACAGCTAAAGAAAAAGAATCGGCCTTAATTTTACTGACCAACCCTGCAAACTCTGAAGATCTACAATAAAATAGTAACTGAAAGCATTGATAATACCCTCTCAAAGTTTAGGCCCAGTTAAACCTGCATATCTTAACGCAGGAGTGTCAAACTCAAGGCCGCCCTGGAAATAGTGAAGGAGCAGCCCACTGTGCCTCTATCAGAGAAAACGTGGCCCTCCCAAGCTCTGTTTTTGCTGGCAGAGGGTTGAAGGAGGTTGTCCCAGCTGAAAATGGAGCTCGGGAGCATGCTTTCTCTGGCAGAGCTCTCGAGCCACAATCACCCCTGACACAAGTGATGTCAAGCTGGCCATGCCCACCTGGCCCCCTGAGGTCAAACACAACCCTGATGTGGCCCTCAATGAAATCGAGTTTGACACTCCTGTCTTAAGGAAAAGAAAAGATACCTATATATTCTAGGTATGGAAGCTAGTTGATCTGGCATATTGAGGGGAAAATCTTGTCATAGGCTGTCCTGGCCCTCTCCACAACAAAAGAGTCCACAAGGAAAAGCCAGGAAGGCTGGGTTTTGTTGTCCGATTGAAGCATCTGACATCTGAAGGATTGCCTAACCCTATTTCATGATGGGGCTGGCCATGAAGATTTTGCAAAAGGCCAGGGGTGGCTGGCTGTCACAGCTTGAGACTAAGGTCTTAAATCACCTGTTTTTACCTTGTAAAAATTATCCTTGTAACTATTTTTGTAACTGGAACATAGATTTAGTGGGGAAGAGGACTGAGTAACATTCTGAAATCCCAGGGGATGATCCAATTTAAAATGATAAAATCATGAATCTCCATGCAGGCTTAAAATAAGAAGAGAACGAAGCAAATTTGTGAATAATACAGTTGCATTGCATAAGTTTATTTTTAATTGCATTCAAAATGATTCCCAATATTTCACCAACGTGGTTCTCTTCTCTCCTCCCTTCTGTACAATACACAAATTCTGAAGTATGCAATTTAATGAGAACTCTGTGGCAGCTACTTCTACCCACTTCTCTCCCAGACCTTTAATTCTCATAGCTTCCTTAGAATAATTATTAATTTATATCCATAGGAGAGGTGCACCTGAAATCCTGTTTACCCTTCCATGAAAGTAAATCCTTCAGAATTCCAATGAGTAGACTTCTGCATAGACACACACAGGGATGCAGTATGGTTTTGTGCCTCCCTTCTGAATACAGCTCACCTCTCTGCTTCCGCTGCTAAAAATGACTTCCTATCACAAAGTTCAAAGAAAGCCCATTAAAACTCACGTCTTTGGCAGGCTGGGGGGGAAGGGTGTTGCATAACACAGCACATATATTTTGTGTGTGTGTGACAGAATCTATTTTCAAACACATCGATTTATTTATATCCCTTCCCAAAGTTTGCCTCATTAAAGTGGCTTAGCAATTGTACTAAAATTTATGCTTTCTTGGCCTTGAGCCCCAAATTAGAATAAGCAGCTCGTTTTAAAAGACTGTGGGCACAAAATCAACTACCTTGGACAGAATGAGTTCCAGAACGGTTGCCCATCTCTTTTCCAGGAAAAATTGTAGGTTCATGGAGAGCATTTTAACATACTGCACCTCTGTATGGTGTGCCAATTGCACAGTGGCAGATAGGAAAGCAGTCCAGAGGGTTAATGTCATTGCTCAGAAGATCATTGGTTGCCCTCTCCCCTCTTTGGAAGAGCTTTATAACTCCCGCTGCCTTAAGAAAGTTCAAAACATTATCAAAGATCCATCTCATCCTGGGAACCCTTTTTTTGAACTATTATCATCTGGCAGATGGTACAAATAAATAAAAACAAGGACAGATAGACTGAAAAATAGCTTCTATCCCAGGGCAGTAACTCTTTTGAATTCTGCTGTATAGTGCAGTATTGGTGTGGTGTCAGGGGTTTCCGGTTCAATGTGTGAAGGGTGAAGGATGTGTGTTTGTGTTTATTTTCATGATCATGGTCATGATGTGCTCTGAAGATGGTGTTTGATTTCGTTGTAGAGGTGCAATGACAATAAAGTAAACTAAACTAAACTCACCCTAATCAAATTTGCATTGCTCTGTGATGCCAGAGTGTGAAGCATGCCTCCCTGAACTGACCCAAGCTTCCCTCCAGGCGGCCATTAGTACTGCAGGAGAAACAAAACTGGAGGCAACCTTCAGCTTGTCCCACTCTATCTTGCCATCTTAAGCTTTCATAGCCAGCCAAGGAAAAAGGGCAAGTCAGCCAGGGAAGAGAAATGGTCTTTGTGGCAGGGAAGGAGAGAAGGTAAGGAACAGAGGTGGTATTCAGCAGGTTATGACCAGTTCTGGAGAACTGGTAGCAGAAATTTTGAGTAGTTTGGAGAACTGGCAAATCCCACCACGGACTGGCCCCACCCCCATCTATTTTCTGCCTCCCGAGTCCCAGCTGATCGGTTGGGTCATCTTTTGTTGTCCTGCACAAGAGAACAGAGCTGGAAATCAGGTTAGCGGGGTGGGGAGGGAATGGAGATTTTACAGTATCTTTCCCCTGCTACCCCCACCAAGCCACATCCACAGAACCAATAGTAAAAAAATTTGAATCCCACCACTGATTGTATGGGTAGACCTTGACTCACAACAGTTTATTTAGTAACCATTTGAAGTTACAAAGGCACTGAAAAAAGTAATGTAGGTCCATTTTTCACACTTACAACTGTTGAAGCCATGATCATGTGATCAAAATCCATACAATTGGCAACTGGATCATATTTATGACAGTTGTACTGTCCCAGGGTCATATGATCCTCTTTTGTGAGCTTGTGACAAGCAAATTTGATAGGGAAGCCAAATTCACTTAACTGTATTACTAACTTAACAACTTCAGTGATTCACTTAACAACTGCAGTAAAAAAAGGTTGGAAAATGGGGGAAAACTTATTTTACAATTGTCTTGCTTTGCAACAGGAATGTGGGGCTCAATTCTGATTGTATGTTGAGGACTACCTGTATTGAGTGATTCTTCAAGAAATACACATACCAAGATAATGTTGCAGGATCCATTATGGGTCAGGACTAGATATTTAGTCTTCCAAACTTTTGGACTCATGCTGGAGACCTTGCTCAGGGAACTTCTCTCTACCAGAATGTGTGCTTTGGGCTCTTTTATGCATAGTTGGCTGAGTTGGCTTTTTAATTGTTGATTGGGGTGTTGTTGACTGGCTATTAACTCATTGACTGTTTTTTTCCTTGTGCTGCCAAGTCCTGAGTTCCTAATTACCTGATAAGCTGGTGGTAAATCAGCACTCATGTTGACTGACAAGGAGGTGATTTCCCAAGCTTCAATCATTTCCCTGACTATCTTTATACCTGCTCAGCCAACAATCTTAGCAGCTGTGAAATTGAATATATGTCCTTGTTCATTGCAATTGCAGATAAACTTTTAGTGCGGGTGACTGACCCAGTATGGATCCTGCAATACATATACCATTTGCTTTTTATAATCCCAATTTGAACAGAATGAACCTAACTTAAATTTTGCCAGGCATTTTTTAAAAAATAGGCATGAGAAGTGCATGATTATTTGCCATTAATCTTTTCTCTAGTTCACACCCATCTGAACATATCACTATTATTATGCTACCTCAAGTAATCAGTAAAATAAATTATTTCCTATCAAAGTTTATGTTCCACAAAATCATCCTTAATGAATGAATAAATTGGTTCTCCTTTAAATACACCCTGTTATTCCCCACACACACACACTTAATCCATTGTAGTTCTGCTAAGACAAGGGTAACAATTTCCCTGGGTTTGAGGAAATTCCTATTTTAAGAGGTAGAGTGTGGATTGAAGCCTTCTCTAAGATTGGTCCTTTAAAGTCTTTCCCATTACCCCAAGCCACACAATTCATTCCCTGTTGCAAGGGCTACAAAAAACATTGTGGGTAGCTTGTGTGTTGTCATAGGCTTTTCTTCTCCTCTTGTACTAAGAACTTTAGAATTACTTTCAGAATATTTAAGTCTGTTTGCTCTCCAAAATTACTGATTCATTAATTCTCAGGCATGCCATTTGATGACATCTATTCCATATTCCAAGATTACCTGAGAGCATCAGCATTCTAATGCAAAGTCAATGAAATTTGACTTACGAGCAGACTGTGAAATAAACAAATTAGTTTGTGGTTTATGAATTACTGAGCATCTTTTATCTTTGAATCATGGCACAGAATGAAGAATTTTCCTTGCCAAGAACTTCACTGAATTAGCACAAAATACGGGGAAAGGATGTGATGTGTGAAAAGAACCATCTCGCTAAAGTGTCACATAAGACAAGGCTTAGGATGTGGCACCTCTTTATGGGAAAAAAAAAATCAAGTTTGCAGAAATGCATAGCGGAATTAAAATGACTCTAATTGCTCCACTTATTGGCTTCCCATTAAAAAAAAAAAACAAATTAGCTTACCAGTTATAAGCAAATACAGATTTTTAGCAGTCACCTGCCATGTTTTCTATTTCTGTCTTTCCTAAAGTTGATAAATAAAAAAGGACAGAGAACTAAAACTTTGGTGGTGGATGGGTGGTCAGGAAAGAGACACTTAACTAATTAAAATGGGAGGGAACCTCATTTTTCCTCACCTGCTGTGCTATGAATAAATTAAAAGGCAAAACTGCTGCTGGATGTGCAGTCAAAACAGAAGTAAACTACTTTTATTTTGGAATAAATGTCTTCTGTTTGCAAAAACCTGCATAGGAACAAGAGTGGCTTGTTTTGACCATTATATGCAAGAAGATTTTTAAGCTTTTTACCCTGTGAACCAAAACTTCATAGTTAGTTAATAACGATGTCTTATTGAAGAATTCACCCAAATGTTCTTATAATAAGAACGTCTCATATAGTTTTCTTTGATGTAAATCTGTGCGTTATATGCATAAATATGAAATATGATATCTGCAGTAAGCCAGATTTCCCAATTAAATTCCTATTAAATCCATTTTAGGTTTGATGGTGCAATTTATTCTTCAGTGCAATGCCTCTAGGTGATGTAATGAAAATGGAACAATTAGCACCTTCTTGTCTTCACTGGTGCATCACCATCAAAATAG
This sequence comes from Laticauda laticaudata, assembly GCA_004320025.1. Lineage (NCBI taxonomy): Eukaryota > Metazoa > Chordata > Lepidosauria > Squamata > Elapidae > Laticauda > Laticauda laticaudata. Next base: position 21,367 of record BHFT01056160.1, read on the forward strand.
GACTAGATCTCAAAACCCATGAACAAAGTAGTTTTCATGAAACAACACTTTCATTTCCTGTGAGTGCATGGGAAGAATTGATTTCCAGGTATTCTTTACCTACTGCCTCTCTCAGGACCCCAAAGTTGATAAAGAAGAAAAAGAAAACTGGCAGAAAAAAACACAGAATTCTGGGACTTCAAAGACCTTCACAAAAATTATTCAAAGAAGGGAGCTTTTCTTCCATGATAAAAGGGGGCTCTTTATAGCTGACACATGACTAGTTGTATTACTTTTTAATTTGTTCAAGAGCAGATTTTTTGCTGAGATTATAGAAAAGGAACAAATGCAATAAAATATAGTGGGGTTTTTTTCAGTACAATAAACTTCAGCAATTACACAGGAAACATAATGTAAAAATAGCTGCTCCACGAAGATGTTAAAAGTTCTCTCTGTTCAGAGAAGAGGGAGAGCTTCCTTTGGCATTGGAAATGTAACACTTAGGAGCATTTAAAATATCGTGGTTTGGAAATGCCCCAGTACATTGGTCATGCAGCATTTCTTTTTTTATTTCTTCCAGTGTGTTTCTACCTGCTCCCAATGCCCATGGGACAAACCTTTAAATTAACATATGCACAGCCAGCCAGATTGAAATCGAAATTGAAAATAGCACAGGACAATTTAGTCTTTAATTGCCAAAAAACCCCACTAATGGGTATATGAAGATGCATTGACTGGAAGAAACTTGCAGGATTACTAAGAACCAAGAACTACAAGGGAGACTAAAGATATTCCTGGAACAAGAACTTCAACCCTATAAAGTATTATTGTACATTCCCATAAACTACTTTATCAAGAATAATGTATATATGTTTATCTCCTGCAGTTTCTGAAAAGAAAGAAAATGAATAATGTTAAGCAACAAACAGCTTCAGACAGATGCTAAAAATTAGTATAATGATTTCTATTGCTTGATCATTTTAAACAAGTTATCTTACTCCCAATGGGACTCTTAGCTGCTCTCTACGGGTTTTTGGATGTCATATGAAATGGACTTCTCTGGATTATCAACTGTTTCTCCTCCTTTGGATTTTAAAGGTTTCACTGCAGTATTTATCCCTTTCTCCCTCCCTTTCTTTCTTTGCAAGCAAGAGACGATCTACTATAAGTTCTGGTTATCATCCATTATGGTAAAAGAAAGGAGGATGTCCCTAATGGTGGACATTTTCAGTGAACTTTCCTGTTTGAGTTAATGCACAGACTCAAGTGACCTGCCTACATTCACTTGAATACTGGTACCAACAAAGGTAAGATGTGAGGGCTTCACTCCATAAATTCCCACACCACCAGCCCAGTCATAGGACACGTTTACCCCATGTTGAATTAAATAGATTAATTTAACTTGAACATTGAATCAAGGTGTGCAAGCATAAGAAATATTAAGTTCCAGGTATACAGCAAGGATAAACAGCAAAGGCATATAGATGTCTCCTAGTCCTATAACCAAACTGTAAATTTTAATCTGAAAAGAAGAGGGGGGTTATTAAATAAACTACTGGAGATCACTATTATTGGCCAAATTTAATTTCATGGAAATATAAATTAAATTAAATTTTTGTTATTCCACCCGTAGTTTTTAAGAACATGGCTCCTTGCTTGCCCCACAAAGACCTTGGAGGTGGAATGCTGAATGCTGCAGTGTAAAAATTAAGCAGGGTTATAACAAAATGCTAAATTGAATTGCAAGGAAGTCTCTGTTTGTATTCTGGGGGAAAAAACCTTGCATCACTTAAAAAAGAAAAAAAAATGAATTTAGAATCCCAGGCTGTGCACATTGTAGTTGTATGTATATGTACAAAAGTGCAATACTTTGGATTCAATTTGGAGAAGTGCTTGAAACATAAGGGAGGGTGAGAGCAGGCCTTGTAGACAGCTCAATAGGAAGAAGGAAGAAAGGGAGCAGACAATAAAATTGTTATAAAAATGGGGAAGACAGACGAGTGTTTTAGTAGCAATGCAGAAAACTCTTATTATTTCAAAGCGTTTATGACGTGTTTTGATTTTTCCTTTCCTTGATATTAAGAAAAGCCCATATATTTATTGCTCATTCAAAGTTAGCCAGTTTGGATCTTTTTATTCCTGTATAAAGAAGAGGAGGAGAGTATCTTCACATAACTTCAAAACTTTTCTCACTGTGAAATTATCAGACTTTCAATTTCCATCTCTTAGTCTCGAGTCTGCTCGCCAATCAAAGTCAGGTTTTTCAGCCTCCTGATTATATCAGGATCATGAAGTCATAATGCCAGGTTTTCATTAAAAAAAGAAACCTTATGGTTGTTGTCATTTGTTGGGAGCTTCTGCAGGGCACTGAATACTGTAGAAACTGGCTACCCTTGAAGCATCTCTGCTGTTGTTATTATTAAGGAGCTCTTCGGTGTTGGGATTCAATTTTTTTTTACTAACAATTCTATGGGCATGGCTTGGTGGACATGGTGTGGTGGGTCTGGCAGGGGAAGGATACCGTAAAATCACCACTCCCTCTCCACTCCTGAGGGAAGGATCCATGTCCCCTTTCCCTCTCCATTAACCTGCTTTCCAGCTCTGTTCTCCTGTGCAGGGCAACAGAAGAAGACCAGCTGATCAGCTGGAACTCAGGAGGCCGAGAAGAGATGGGGGTGGAGCCAGCCAGAGGTGGTATTTACTGGTTCTCCAAACTACTCAAAATTTCCACTACCAGTTCCCCAGAACTGGTCAGAACCTGCTGAATACCACCTCTGGAGCTCTTGAAAGCTTATAAGAGATCAGGGTATCATCTTGCTTTAATCTGTTTGCTTGATCCAATAATAAAGCTTAAGATCCCCTTCTTTAATTGAAAATTCATTATCTCTGGATCCTAAAGTTCCAATTGCCTGGGCAACAGATCACTGCCCTGACATTTGGCAAAACAAATACCCCCAGGACCAGAAAGTGCCATTCTATCCTTAAAAAATAGTTGATCTGTTACATCAGGGGTGTAGGTTGAGGCTCTGCGACATGAGGGGTGTCAAACTGGCAGCCCACAGGCCAGATGCATCACACACAGGCCACACCCATCCCAGCTCCACAAATGGGAAAACACCATGAAACATGATGGCAACATGACAGGACAAGTTTGACACCCATGAGCTACATTATCTGGCCCATCTAATATTAACCTATTCATTGAAAAATCAATAGCTGCTAAGAAGAGGACCCAGTAGACAACTTTTTAGAATCCACATTTAATCCTTGGGCCTCAGGATGGGAACCCATACTACTAAAACTAAAATTTTATGGTATCTCTGGACACCTGCATAACTGGATAGAAGCATTCCTGTCAAACAGACAACAAATGGTCAAAATTGGGAGTGTCCTATCAAATTCTGTACCTGTCAACAGTGGTGTCCCCCAAGGCAACTCTCTTGGAGAGAAAGAGTTCTCTTGTTCTATCTTGGAGAACCAACTCTCTTCATGCTCCACATAAATGACTTCTGTGATCATGTTAAGAGCAACTGCGTCTCTTTGCTGATGATGTAAAGTTATTCAATACCACAGAAAATACTGCTACCTTCAAAAAGACCTCGACCATGTATCAGAATGGTCAAACAAATGGCAAATCTCAACAAATAAATGCTCTGTCTTACATATTGGCAAAAAAAAAAATCTGAAAAAAAATACAAGCTGAATAATCAAGACCTTGTTGATGATCTAAACTCTGTCAAGGACCTTGGAGTACTCATCTCCAATGATCTAAGTGCTAGTGCCAAAAAGGCATTAAGAGTTGTTAACCTAATCCTATGGAGCTTTTTCTCTGGTAATATCACACTACTAACTAGAGCATACAAAACATTTGCTAGACCAATACTTGAATACAGCTCATCACTCTGGAACCCACATTATGTATCTGATATTAGCACAGTTGAGAAAGTCCAGAAATATTTCACAGAAAGAATTTTTCACTCCTCTACTCGTTGCAGAATACCTTATGCACCAGACTCAAAATTCTAGACCTAGAAAACCTAGAACAACACTGCCTTCGTCCTATCTAAGTAATGTAATATAAATCATACATTGCAATGTCCTATCTGTCAATGAATACTTCAGCTTCAACCATAACAACACTAGAGCAAACAATAATACAAACTCAAGGTAAACCGCACCAAACTTGATTGCAGGAAATACAACTTCAGCAACAGAGTGGTCAATGTCTGGAATACGCTGCCTGACTCTGGTTTCTTCCCAAATCCCAAAAACTTTAACCTTAGACTGTCTATTATTGACCTCATCCCTTTCCTAAGAGGTCTGTAGGGGGCGTGCATAGCGTACCAACGTGCCTACTGTCCCTGTCCTATTGTTTCTTTTTATTTTTCTTATATGTATCCATTTCATGTATTCATAACTGTGTTTATTCTTATATCTATTATCTTGTAAGCAATTGACAAATCAAATAAATAAACAAACAAACAAACAAACAAGCCCTGGCAGATAAGAGATCAAAAGTATTCACAAGAAACAAGTGATCTCTAGAAATCCTTCCTTTTGCTTTGAGTAACCTGAATAAGCATGCCAACTTCATTCATATCATCTGAAGTCACTGGGTGTGCATCTCTTTCTGAGGGAAAAAGAAGAAACTCAGACCAAGAAACATGGCCAACCAAATCCTAATGAAGTTCATTGCTTGGAAACTGCCAGGCAACTTAATGGATGTCTGTAGGACAATTCAGGGATGCTTGTTCCCTTTCTGAGCGTGTCTTGCATTAGTATGAATAGAAAATGGGATTAAAAATGTGTGCCTGCAGATTAGTTTCAGTTTGCTTAGCACCAAAAGGTGGATTTTTTTTAATTTTTTCTCCATTAGTTCCATTCATACATACAAAGAGAGGGAGAGTGTGAGACGGGTTTCTGGAAATAAAAGATGCTCCTGAACTGGTTTTCCTCCTTGTCCAAGATTACACAAAGAGAAAACATACATGCCAAATTGTCACAGTCTCATTCTGTGGCTAATTCACTTCTGTAAAGTTTCCATATGTAAAATATATGATCACCCAGTGGCTGTCAATGTCATTGATATGTCCTGGTGTCCTTCAGGACTAGGGATTAGGAATGGGAAGCCCAGAGTTTCAGTAGTTCTCCTTTCTTCCCTGTGTTTGGAGTTAACCAGTTTTGATGTGGTGAGAGCAAAACTGAGGCAGAGATCCCTGACATGAGGTTGTTTAAGGACTGGACATTCTAGTCCCTCATGTTTAACACTTACATGCAGTCACTGGATGAGGTAATCCATTGTTTATGGTCAGATATCATTTATTATACACCTTTGTCCAAGACCAACAAGATCAAGGTCTTGTCCCAGTATTTGGAGACTTTTGGAATCAACATGGGGAACAATTGGCTTAAGTTCATCCCTGGCATAACCAAGATGTTATGTATTTTTGGACCAGTTAGATCTGGAGAGGTTCTAGTTCTAGTTCTGAATAAGGATCCACTCCCCTCTTCAGAACTGGTGCAGTTTATGACTCTTCTTGGACTCACAACTATTGTTTGAGAAGTAGGCAGCAGCTGTGGCCAGCAAGACTTTCACTCAAATTCATTGGGGATTCCAAATGTGGCTATATCTAGACCAGGAGACATGTAAGACAGCTGATTGTGCTTTTGTGTCTGGAAAACTGCATGGACCTCTGTATAAATCTATCTTTGAAAGCCACTCAGAAGCTGCAGCTGATCTACAATGCTGAAGCATAAGGGGTTGTGAACCTGCCATGTCACATTTATGTAAAACCTTTGTCATATTGATCCACACCATTTATGTAGTCTGTCTGGTTCCCAATAGGCATCCAGGTATACTTCAAGGGCCTAGCAACCATCAGTAAAAATCTTCATGGCACAGAGCCTGATGCTGAGATCTTGCCCATCCTATATCATCCAACAGAGTTGATACACTCCAATTCACATCAATTAAGTAGGGTCACATGACGAACCCAAGAAGCAGGCCATGTCTGCCTCCAACCTACCCTTATTTAAGCAAGCTCTTAGAACTTGGCTCTTCTCCAGGCTGCCTAAAGCAGAACCCCTATGGGAATGACTGGTTTACTGGAAAGAATGTGAAGTTTTCTTCATGCTTTTTATTTCATTTTGAAACAGTTTTATATTGTTTGTGTTATACTGTCATGAAGTTATAATATGCACTGCTAGGATCCTAATGGAGTAGGGTAGCTTATAAAACCAGCTAATAAAAAGGGCTTAATTTAAAGCTACTTTGTATGTGGATTCCTTATTTGGTCTGTCACTTTCTTAATCTCCATTTGGCTCTTCTATATCATTCTGAGCTAAAGTCCTTGTAGTAAATATTTGCATAGTCTTTGTACCAACCAAAGACAACCCCAAATCTCTATTAGTTGGAGCTCTACACAACTCTGTCAAGTTTTATCAAAATATTTTCTCAGCACATCACAGTGTTTCAGTTTCCTGAAAACACTTTGGAACTAGGATGGTGTAGGTAAATTAAAATAATTCACATGCATTTTAGAAAAGCAGACCACAAAACGGCCAGCTCGATTAACTTGCTTCAATACATGACTCCATCAATAAATCAAGATATATGCTAGTACAATCTTTGTGTTTGTTACCATTTACTATATGGATATCTTATGAAACTGTGAAGATTAAAGAGCTGTGGTGGCACAGTGGTTAGAGTGCAGTACTGCAGGCTACTTCTGCTGACTGTCAGCAGTTTGGCAATTCAAGTCCCACTGGCTCAAGGTTGACTCAGCATTCCATCCTTATGAGGTGGATAAAATGAGGAGCCAAGTTGTTGGGGGCAATATGCTAACTCTGTAAACTACTTAGAGAAGGCTGTAAAGCACTGTATAAGTCTAAGTACTATTGCTATTGCTATTATTCAGAGTGCCAGGTAACAGAAACGAGAAATCCTTTCCCACATAAAATGTCAAGTTCCACTGAAATGTATGTGTTTTAAATTAGCAAAGAATTGAGGAGAATAATAGGAATGATATGTCAAGGTAGACAACCTAGTGAAAGAAACCAGATATAGCATTAATGGTTGAGATGGGCCTTTTTCATTCCCCGCAAAAGCTGAAATTACCATATGGAACTGCCAAAAACAGAGGGATGAGGTAAAATAATCCGATAAAATAATGACTCCCTACTACACGATAGTAATTTCACAGAAGAATCTTCAAAACCAGGTTTAAAAATGAAAAGAAAACCTTCAGTGATGAAGAAATTATCTCATTAATTGCTATTTAAATGAGAGCAGCACTCCATCCAACCTCTGTTTTCTACATTAAAGTACAATGTATTTGTGTTGTCACTCTCAGTTAAACAATGGTCTCTAAAAAGAAAATGCATGAAGAACTCTTGCTTAGGAAGGATTTTTTTTGGGGGGGGGGGAGGACCAGTCCTTGAAGAACAATTTCTTTAAAGATTGTCTCCCTTCCCTCACGTCCTCCTTCCCCCAGAATTTCATTTGGCACTAACAAAATTGTCAGCTGCAACACAGGGCCTGGATTTTCCAGAACTGCCTCGCCTTAGATCAGACAATGGAAAGAACTGAATCTTGGTAATCAGTACATGCTCTGCGTGCAGAAGAGGCTGAATTCAGTCTGATGTCCTCTCTTGAAATTGTCACAGGGGACTCAAGGACTTGACTAGATATGACTAGGGAGGTAGAATGGGGGGAGGAATAGTTACGGTTCTCTCAGCTTCCCCAATCTCTCCTTCTCCCTCTTTTTCTGTACTGTAGTAGTATATGGTTTTTTTTCTGTCCCTGACTGCTGGACTTGTGAGGCTTTGATTTAGTAGCAAAGACAGAAAATGTGAGCTTTTTAGTAGTTCAGGCAAAAAATGTATCAATTTTGCTCCAGGTTATCCCACATGAACACGGGGATGGACTGTCTGCTTTCTTATACAGTTCACCAGCATATTTCTGCCACAATGTTGTTCAAAACAATACTTCCAAGAAGGACAAAATAACTTCATGCAGGCCTATTCTTTACAATGCTTCTCCCACAGAGGAAAAAAAAAAATCAGTATCTAAATGAACTGAATACATTTTCCAACTTTTCATTAAGGGGGCTTTTAGAATTCCAGATGTCATCTTGAAGTTAAAAACATAGTGCATACATATCTCCCGTATTATTTCTTTCTAACTTCATCCATTTTGTAGTCTAAATGGTTATTATGGTTTGTTGCATAGTCAGCCAGACTGGTTTTTAGTATTTTTAATTATTATTATTACTTCAAGTCAAAGTTATGGGTGCTTTTTAACAAAATGAGCAAATCTGTTCTTATGCTTTTGTTTATTAGTTGTTTGATAGTTGCAGCTGCTTGAAATGCAAGCTTTGGTTTATAGAGGATAAATGATGTTCCATATAAATATAGAGACCCAATCGTAATCATTCTTTTTAGTTTTCTTCCAGCAACAACAACTAGAATATGTAACTAATTCAAGAGATTGAATTCTGCTGCAGTTTGTTAAGAAATGGACATCCTTCATCCCTACCAGTTTGCCAAACAATTTTAGTTTCATTATTTATCGATTTTGATTTTTTTTTTGTCAGCCATTTCAGATTGCAGTTGTCCAGCAGAAGGAAAGAATAATAGAATAACAGATTGGAAGGGATCTTGGAAGGTCTTCTATTTCAACCCCCTGCTCAAGCAGACCCTATACAATTACAAACAAATGGTTGCCCAATCTCTTCTTTAAAACCTCCATCGTTGGAGCACACACAACTTCTGGAGGCAAGTTGTTCCATTGATTAACTCTTCTCACTGTCAGGAAATTTCTCCTTAGTTCTAGGTTAGTTCTCTTCTTAATTAGTTTCATCTTTTGCTTCTTGTCCTGCCCTCAGATGCTTTGGAGAATAGGCTGACCTCTACTTCTTTGTGGCAGCTTTTAAATATTGGAAGACTGTTATTATGTCCACCCATAGTTGTTTTTGTTAAACTAGACATACCCAAATCCTGCAACCTTTCTTCATATGTTTTAGCTTCTAGTCCCCTAATCATCTTTGTTGCTCTTGTCTGCATGCTTTCTAGAATTTTCACAGGTGGACAAAATCTTCCATAATTGAATTTTATTCTTTTTATTTAGCTTTATGAAGGAATATTTAATTGATTGTCTTAAACATGGAATGAAAATAAAATAACTTTTTTTCCACAGAGGATATATTTTTGTGCTAATTTTCCTCCCAATATTCATTACTTTGGCAAACGCTTTTCTTTTAGGTAAGCAATCTGTTATACTTTTTTTCTAATTTATGCAATTTGCTATAATGTGCCCTTTTTATTCATTAGCAGATCCATCACAAGTTGGAATAAGAACAAAACCCAAAAAAGCTCTGAGATTTGGCTTGTGTTCAAATCTCCAAAATAAATTCCCTCTGCACTTTTGATATATCTGAGAGAGCATCAAAGCCTTTGATACAATTGAACAACTCCACAATGGATAGCCACTCACCAGAGAATAATATTTTCTGTTTAATAATGGACTAATAGAATGCACACTAATTTTCCAATTCTATTATTGTAGTGGTCTATACTGAAGCATATTGAAGTAGAATCTCTATTATTATGATGATAGTAAATAATTATAATAATTAAGCTCGACTCTCACAATTTGTTATTATAATGGTTGGGTTTAGAAGACACTAGATTCATTCTCATATATGTGTTTCACTTTTAACTACTTGTTGTATTATCAGATAATATGTGGATCACATCAAAGCTTGTTTACCTATTTTGACTACTAGACATGACAGTGCTTTATTAAAAACAAACACGTTTGAAGAAAGATTCATTTAAATGCATGTCCATCTTTCAGCATGTTGCAAATAATCCCTTATTTTCTTCCCATAACTGGCTTTTCTTCCCATCTGTTTCAGCAATAATATTGATTGAGAAATGTCAAAAGCATAACATCACCAAGTATAATTTTAACGTCATTTTATTTATGCAAGAAATTGGTGGGCAAATTACTAATTGTCTTAACTTTTGGCAGGAAAATATTACAGGTAGTCATCAACTGACCCTTTGAAGTCACAACAGCAGTGAAAAAAGTAACATGACCATTTTTCACACTTATGACCGATGCAGCATCCCCAGGGTCATGTGTTCAACATTCAGACGCTTGGCAACTGATTTAAATTTATGATGGTTGCAGTGTCCCGGGGTCATGAGATAATGGTTTGTGACCTTCTGATAAGCAAAGTCATTGGAAAAACCCAGTTCACTTAACAACTATGGCAAGAAAGGTTGTAAAATAGCAATAGCACTTAAATTTATATACCACTTTATTTAAAATGCTTTACAGCCCTCTCAAAGCAGTTTATAGAGTCAGCCAATTGCTCCCAACAATTTGGGTCCTCATTTTACCCACCTTGGAAGGATGGAAGGCTGACTCTATCTTGAGCCTGGTGGAATTTGAACAGCCGATAGTCAGCAGAAAGTAGCCTGCAGTACAGCACTCTAACCACTACACCACCAAAGCTCTGGGGCAAAACTCACTTAAAAACTGTCTTGCTTAGCAACAGAAAATTAGGGCTCAATTATCACTGTAAGTCGAAAACTAATTGTCCTTCAGCCAATAAAGAAACTCTTTGCACACTAGCTTATGTCTTCCATTGATCCATCTTCCAGCAGATACCACTCATTAATTTGCTTTGCTCACTTGCCCTTAAAGGACGTTGCTCCATTCGCATTTTAAAGTGTATGATCATTAAATGCTTCAAATTTCTTGTTCATTTTTTAAGAAGCGAGCACTGAATTTATATACTGCCCAAGGCAATAAAAAAAAAAAGCAGCCCTTGGTTTTCATCAAGATGCCAAGACAGTTAATGGCAACCCAATAATTCTCAATCATGATGTCCCGTTTCTTATTCTCGCTGTACGTTGTTTCAGAAAATCATATTACATGAATTATTCCAATGGCAGAATAGCTCTACTTCCTCTCTGTCTCATTTTTAAAAGCAGATTTTGTAATCCAATCAACCTCTTCAAAGCCTCTGCCTCCTTAGCAACAGCAGTCTGTGTCATACATCTCAGCTAATCTACAGAGGAGCTGGTTCAAAACTGCCAAATATTCAGACATCTTAGGCTGAAATAGACATAATGGGAAGCATTTTATTCTTTCCTAAGTGCCCAATGTTAGAGAAAAAAAGGGGTTAGGTTAAATATAAAATAGTCTTATAAAACCTAATGGACAATTTGTAAAAATGCATCACAAGGTAGCAATCTTGAAAATATTTAAAGGGTGAGTTTCCTGATGTTAAGTCAATGTGATGCCAGGTCTTGCATCCATGGAAAACAGTGATTATCTACAAAATCATGTGCCAATATTTGACTTCAGTGAACTGCCTGAAAACAATCAGTGTGTACATTTTATCACTTAACAACTTATGTGAAAATTTGGGACAATTCTGGGTTTCTCTGAAGCGTAAAGGAAAGACACTGGACGTACTTTTAAAAACTTGATCTCCAGCACATTATGAAAGCCTTAAGAAATCCATATTTGCTTCTATGAGAAAGTTAGGATTCTAAAAGAATTACAGTATGTGGCATATAAGGAATTGAAAGATCAGTCAATCTTTAAATCTTAGATCCTTTCTGGCAGTGAAGAATGCCATCTTTTGATCGTTCATTCCCAGGTTGCAGGATCTGTATATTTAGAAAAATTTGCAAAAATTAGTTTGCCTATCAGAAATATATATTAATTTGGGGGGAAATGAAATAGACAGAAATGACCATTTCAGATGGAAAAATATTTTACTTTACAGCAAACCTTTCAGTAATGATGGCATTTTATTATTTTACCCTGGTGAGAAAAAAAACAAGGAAGGAAAAAACATGTTTTTTTGGAACTGTTTTTGTTTTGTTTTGTTTTCCCTCCCAGATCAAACCCTCCCCCAAATAAAATCCTAATTTCTAATTCTTCTAGCACTCCAGTAAATGTATTTCTTGTATCCCTATGTTTTAAGCTTCTCTGAATTGGGGACAGTGTTGCAACATTTGAAGGAGCGTGAGATCAGGTAGATAATTATCTAGCCTTGAATTGCTCAAGCATCTCTTTGGAAAAGTTAGGCATGCATACATATAAAATGAACTTATCTAATGATTTTTTTTAATGGCAGAGCTTAACAGGATGGCCATACTACTAAAGTCTTGTTCATAGAAAATAATATGGATTTACAGTACCATCAATGAATTCCATTAAGGTTGCCAGCTATCAACTGGAAGGAAAGACTATAAATAAAGTTTATACAGCCGACTAGCAGAGGTGTTGGCAGGCTGCATTGTTAATGTGAGAAGCATCATTATCGCTCCAAGGTTAAATTGTCAAGGTTAAAATAACTAAAATCAAGCTGCCTTTGCAGTTGAGATATGCTTGCTTGGAAACAGAAAGATATTGTGAACAAGACAACAGCTTTTAAGAGAGTGTGACACTTTCTTTGACACTAGTGTGTCAGGAACAACATAACCCAAAATCTAAGCAGGAGCATCTTGAGGCTAAAAATTCAGTTGACCTTTGAATGGCATGCTGAGCACTGCCTTGAAGAATAGTGACAAAGTTGTATTTTGTTTAGTTTAATTTTCATTTGCAGGGGAGCTGCAAGAAACTGTGCTACTTGGAACATTGTACTGTATATTTTAAGAAGATACTTGGTTGATACCTAGGATGCTGACAGCAACCCATATCAACCATTAGCACCAGTCACTGGTATTTGTAATATATTTTTAAATGTTCAGTTGACTGAGTCTCATGTTTAAATAATAATAATCATCATCATCATCTGATGATGATGATGATGACCCCAAATGCAGACTCTGCAAAGAAGCAGACAAAACCATCGATCACACACTGAGCTGTTGCAAGACAATCGTTCAGACTGACCACAAACAACATCACAACACAGTCGCTCGGATGGTCCACTGGAACTTGTATCACAACTACCATCTGCCTGTAGCAAAGAACTGGTGGGATCATAAGCCTGAAACAGTGGTTGAAAATGAGTATACAAAACTGCTGTGGGACTTCCAAATACAGACTGACAAAGTTTTGGAACATAACACCCCTGATATCACGATTGTGGAGAAGAAAAAAGTGTGTATCATCAACATTGCCATACCTGGTAACAGCAGTATCACTGAGAAACAACTTGAAAAAGTCACCAGATATCAGGACTTGAGAATCGAATTGCAGAGACTCTGGCATAAACCATGCAGGTAATTCCAGTGGTACTCAGCACACTGGGTGCTGTGCCTAAAGACCTAGGCAAGCACTTAAAAACAATTGGCACTGACAAGATCACCATTGGTCAGCTGCAGAAGGCCACTTTACTGGGATCTGCTCACATAATTCACTGATACATCATGCAGTCCTAAACACTTGGGAAGTGTTCAACTAGTGATTTGTGATACAAAACCCAACATAGTTATCTCATTTGCTGTGTATACTGTCATTTTTGTGTATAATAATAATAATATAGTAGTAGTAATAGCGGTAAACAACAATCTCATATTACCCGGTCAGAACAAGGGCCAATGAACAAAGCCGTGGTCTTTAAAGTTCCAGATTGATTTCAAAGGCTTCCTTCCATTCACCGGAAATTCTCAGAAAGGTTCTGGATCCAACTGAAGCAATTGCTATCCAAGAAAAATGTCACCAGTATGTTTCCAAAGCTCTGGACAATCCTAGCCTCAGTCTAGCCAACTCTCATATATTGTGCCCAGTTTTTTCACTTCCTGCACTTGCCTTGATTAAGGTAATTCTAATGAATTGTTGCTACACCTTCAAGCTACAAAGGACCACAACAGCTCCCTGGAAGCTGAGATTTCTGGAATCTCAGGGCTTATTTTGGGAAAAGCAGAAAAATGTATACAGAAGTTCTACCTAAGGGTGTTTTTTCACCTAGATTTTCACCTCGCTGTTCCTCTTTTGTAGCTGAATATAAGAAGAGACAGATTGGTTCAGACCAAGCTCTATTTCATTTGACATTTTGTTCATCAGAGGGAGGCCAAATGTTTTAGAAAAGGCACGATAAAAAAAGGTTTATATATTTTACATATTTCAAATTCTGCATATTATTTTTATTTTTAATAATGACTTTTTAATGGAGTTCTTAATGCTCTCTGAGCTTGATTGCTTTTCTGCAAACGTTTCATTAACCAGCTTCAGGATTTATTCAACCAAGTAGAATAATGAAACGTTTGCAAGAAGACAACCAAGCTCAGAGAGCACCAAGGATTCTATCTTTCAACCTTGTTCTACAAATAGTCTCTTCTATTAATGCCTTTTTAATGGTGATTGTATATGTGTTTGCTGTTTTATGTGTTTTTTGTACACTGCCCAATTAAACTAATGGAATATGTGGATCCCAGCAACTGACATTTAGAATAAGATAGTGGAGATAATATACAAAGAACAAGAAAGCAGAGATCAAGAAATACATTTTCTTCTATAGATTTGCACAAAACCTTTTAAAGCTGTGCAAATTCATGGCCATTGCTAGCATGGCAAATGGAAATTTGCAGTGCTGTATTAACTATTAAGCATACTAAGCACATGCTTAGGGCGCCAGGCCCAAAGGGGGCAACACAAAGTTGATAATATGGCTTTGTTTGTACAGTATGTCCCACAGAGGGGGGCACCAAGATTTGTCAGTGTTTAGGGCATCAGTGAGCCTTATTCTGCCACTGGAAATTTGCCATTGTTTTTGTGATAAAATGAAATGGAAGAGGTACATTCCAGAGAAGTAAGAAGCAACGTATCTCAGATACCATGCCTGAGAAAAAGAGGATGACAACAACTCCTCTCTAATAGTTCATTGAGTATGTTGCAGACATGTATAGTAGAGTCTTCAGTCTGGCAAGATTCTGTCTATAGGTGTGAAATAATAAAGAATTCAGCTTGGAGGAATTGCCACATGTCATTCTTCCTGCAAATCTGTGCAATTTCTAGTCTATGAAGATGCACATATTTTATTCATCCCAGATCTCTTACAGCATGACTGTACTCTACTTTTGCTCTACTATCATAAGTAAAGCAAAAATGTTTGCCTCAATCTTTATATTAACTTCAGTTATTTCCTGAGCACATTTTTAAAAAGATTTCTAGTATTAGCTGAGAAAAAAATAGTATGACCTAACATAAGTTCACAACTTTTTTTTTTAACCCAGGAAGTACATTTCTCTGAGGAAATCAGATATCATAAATATACTGTAAGATGCATGGTATTTCCTAGAGACATGTTTTCTAGGAAAGGAAAGACCACTTTATTTATTTATTTGTTGAATTTCTCAGCTGCCCAACTCTAAAACAATTCTGGGTATTTAAAATAATACTAATTTTCTGAGGGAAAACAGAACTTCCAAATATATCACTCTCAACTCAAAGGAGCTCTATCCAGTCACTGAATCCAACTTTCAGAAAGCCATAAAGTACAAGTTTTTAAAGGTTGATAAAAGATAAACAAGCAATTCATACAAATTTCTGGGGCTTGTTATTGTATAGGCCAGTGCTGTGACAGAAGAGTCATTATATCACATTTAGGTTATGTGGTATAAAGCCCATTGGTCTCTGAGGATTGATCTTGAAATACAACAAAAGCAAAGTTCTTATGAAGCTTGGAAGACGAAGATATGGGACCTGCCAAATATGATAGATGCAGGGTGGAAGGTATCAGAAAAAATGTTGATGTCTATAAACAAAGTTTAGATCATCATCAACAACAACAACAATAATTCTTACAAGAATTATTGTACATGTGTTCAATACAGTCTGTACCATTACATAGTCCTTTTGTCATTTTCAGGATTAAGATAAAGTGACCATGATTAATGCCATGTCCAATGTTTTAAAAGTATTATTATTTAACTTATCAGAAAACATAGTTTTTTATTTTATTTTTCCAAAAGGGAAAATACTTTGCATGAAATGTCCTTTGGCTTTTTCATAGTTGTGCGGGTCAGAGAGTCCCTTGCCTTTCATTATGTCATTGTCTCGCCAGTGATCTGTAGCCTTCATGGTTTCTCTCACCTCGGTTGAATTATGATTCCATGATAAGACATCATGAAAATATTATTCCCTCAGGACAGCCAGGAGAACTGCAGACTGATGGCTAAAAAACAGCAGTTGTACAACAAAAATTTAGAAGTACCACTGAAAGAAATGTAAAAGAAATGCTAAAGCACACGAAGAAAGAAGAGTAAAAACTGAGATCTCTTTCCAACCTTTCTGGAAATTGAAAAACAAATTTAAGTAGGTTTTTTATCAGAGCCAGAAAAACAGTACTGTCCAATCAGATTAGAAGCAACTGAGCCATACAGTCTGTATGCTGTTATAAGAGGAATTC
Organism: Laticauda laticaudata; assembly: GCA_004320025.1. Taxonomy (NCBI): domain Eukaryota; kingdom Metazoa; phylum Chordata; class Lepidosauria; order Squamata; family Elapidae; genus Laticauda; species Laticauda laticaudata. The sequence goes on from BHFT01056160.1 coordinate 37,728, forward strand.
TCCATTACCCATAATATTCCATGGAACATAATCTGGAAAAAATGGGAAAATTGACCCATATTGTATGCTTCTACATTTTATTAGATTCATACCATGAGGACCATTTTATTTTCTGATACGTTATCCTAGCTCAGGGGGGTCAAACTGGTAGCCCACGGGCCAGATGCATCATGCACAAGCCATACCCACTCCACCTCCACGAAGGAAAAAAAATGGCATGATATGTCATGTGACAGCAACATGATGCTGTGAGTTTGACACCCATGTACTAGCTTGAGAGAAATAGGTAAAAGAGAGATAGGTAGAAGTTTGTTTTGACCATAATAATAAATTGTGCATTCACATTATGCACAAAAATCACAGAAATCCATGGATCTCATTTCCTTTTTGCTGTGCTAAGGAGGCTGAAAGTTCAGAAGATGTTTTTAAGTTTTCAGCTAGCCTCAGTTTAGAAAAACCTGTGTTGACACCATTAGCTATAGTTAACCAGGAAAACTATCGTTGTGGAAATGACTTTGTTTCAAAAAGCCACTGTTAAGAATAATCAGAATAAAGTTATTTTCAAATATTCCTAACCACCATGAAGAATAATTTGTTGCAAGATCCTAGAGTTGCGTCTTGGTGAGATGTGTGGCAGACAAGCAAACAAATAAAATCAATGGTTAAATACTAAACTGTGGTTTGTTGGATGATTTCAGTAAAGAACTCTGAGATAATACACAAACCGAAACATCATTAAAGTAACAGTAAGACATTTATCACTTCCAAAGCAAACAATACTGACTTGGCCAACATCACAGAGCAACAAACGTAATATCTGCTTAGGAATTTCAGCCCAGACCTTCTTAATCCAAAAATGGATTCATTTTAACTATAGCAACTACAGAAAAGACAATGGAAGAATCTATGTATAGGATCAGCTAAACAAAAACAGAATCTATGTACAAATCAGTTTTGAAATTTTCAGTTTCTGAAAATGAACATTTTTTTCTTCTGTGCTAAAATAGAAAGCAATATTTAAGCAGTGAAATAATATAATTTCTACATGCTTCACTGGCCCTTGAATAGCCAAGCAGATGTTCTTGAAACTTCCCCAGAAAAAAAAAAATCTTGGCCAAATATAACCTTATAAAATAATCAGCCTAAGAAGTAATATACAACAGAAGAAGTAATATACAACAGAAATGTGAATATGTCAAAAGGAGAGTTAGAATTAAAGTGTAATTAAAAAGGAACATAAAGAACAAGCAAGAACATTCCCAGTGTGATTTAAAGGAAGAAAAAAAGAACCCATTGTAAATTAATTCCATAGCACAGGGGTGTCAAACTCAATTTCATTGAAAGCTGATATCAGGGTTGTCTTTGATCTCAGAGGCCTGGGGTGGGCATGGCCAGCTCTATGTCACTTGTGTCCTGGGCACCAATGGTGGCTCGAGAAGTCTGCCAGTGAAAACAGGCTCTGTTTCTGGCTCCAATGGCCTCCTGAAACTCTCTGCCATTGAGAATGGAGCTCAGGAGGGCTCCATGCAGCCCTTGTGAGTTCCATTTTTGGCTGTAACTACCTCCTGCAACACTCTGTCGGCAAAAACAATCATGAGGCAGTAGTGGGATTCAAAAAATTTTACTACTGGTTCTGTGGGTGTGGCTTGATGGGCATGGCAGGGGAAAGATACTGGAAAACCTCCAGTCAGAGGTGGTATTTGCTAGTTCTCCGAACTACTCAAAATTTCCACTATCGGTTCTCCAGAACTGGTCAGAACCTGCTGAATACCACCTCTGTCATGAGGGCCACACATGGTCCTTGCAAGCTCAGTTTTTGCTGGCAGAGGTACCACGGGCACCATTTCCAAGGTGGCCCACCGGGCTAACCAGATTTAACCAATCCTGGGCCAAATCCAGCTCCTGGGCCTTGAGTTTGCCACCCCTGCCATAGGAGGATGAAACAATAAATAAAAGAAGTCAAAATATAGAACATGTACAGTATTTGTACATATAGAACAAAATATATAACATGTACAATACATGTACAGTATTTACAAGACTGAATGCGGGATTTATTTGTGGATAAGCAGATGGTCTCTTTATGGATGGATTCAAGCAAAGTGGAATGAATGTAAAGGCTAGGTCCCACTGGCCGACGGATGCAAAACGTATGCAAAAAGGACACAGCGGGCGAGCAAAATTTCGGGGGTGGCTCCATCCATTGTCATCCACTCCAAAAAGTGCCCCAAATTTGCATAAACAGAATGGAAAAGAATGGAAAGGAACGGACGGGGTAGTACGTAGCGAGGATATTAAGCGGATATTCGTAGGAAGCCTAGCGGATGACAGCGGATGGAAGCGGATGACACATCCGAAGGGCTTCCGGGGGAGAATTGCGAA
>BHFT01056162.1:0-14203 GCA_004320025.1 Laticauda laticaudata
CAGGCCTTGGACCAAGGCAAACACAACTTCCGGCCCGCCTGGCACCTGGGTTCAAGGTGGCACTCACTCTGCGCCACCTGGGCCTCAGGGAACCACCTACAGGAGCATAGCAGTAGGCTAGAGGGTGCCAACACAACACCATCAGCATTGTGGTCCAAGAGAAGTGGTCGCAGGCATCATTCAAGCCACAATAACATTAGAACAGCCACTTCCCTCAACGCCTCGACCCTCTCACATCGAAAGAGGATCCCTGGAAGAAAGTTGTCGAGGCTCAAGCTTGGTACCTTCTAGATATGGAAATGCTCTCACCTTCATATCGTTGGAGCCATAGATGGCAAGCAAACTATGGTCCCTGCCACACCAACTCAAGCTCCGACCAAGTCTTCCGCGCGTCCACTCTCACTCTTCACACCACTACAGGGCTTCTTCAGCATCCACTCTATCTCCGATCATGGTCGCACCGCAGACTGACCCCAGTCCAATGTACCCCACCCCTCCGCACCTGCTGGCCCCTCACTCACAATGCTTTGCTCATGTTCAGATGGCTCAAGGTATACAAGCCAGTTTGATCCTCAAGGAGGGGGCTGGAAAGGCAACTTCATCGCTGGGCCTTCCAGATCCAGACGCCCCTGCCCAACGACACGCAAGATGTGCCCTACTTCATCGTGGGGGATGAATTGCCCTCTCCTTCAGAACTACTCATGAAGCCCTACACTTCAGACACTCCTCACCCGTGAAGAGAGGATCTTCAACTACAGGCTGTCCAGGGCAAGGCGGGTGGGTGGAGACACGCCTTTCGGCATTCTGGCCAACACGTTCCAGGTCTTCTCACCACCATGTAGCATCGCCAGAGACCTGTGAGAGGATCATGAGAAGCTTGCTTGCATCCTGCACAATCTTCAATGCGCACCCGCTACCCCAGTCTTGCAGAACAGGCTCGTGACCTCCATCAAGGCAATGTGGGACATTGGGATCTGGGAATGGAGGCAAGGCAAAACCTGATAGATACTGAGGATGTGCAAGGCCCCAAACAGATCGCCTTCACGTGAAGGGGAGAGCAGCGCAACCTCCTGCAAAAACACTGGTTGCAAACTCCCCAGCTGGAGCAGTGGAGTGCAAGACAAGTATGACGATGATTATGGGTTGCTTCGTTCAGCATGTTCATCAACACGGATGAGATTGGGCCATGTATTGTTGGGGTTGGGCCTACAATGAAACAGGGTGTTTAATAAAGAGTTTGTGTTTGTGTTGACATGTGTGGATGAATTGATTACATTGTTATTGATAAAAAAGGGCCATAGGGTGTAGCACCATGGGAGGGTGGACCATAAGCAGTCCCCACTATATGCTTGCCACCTGGCAGTTTATCTATCCCCAGCTGTTACCCATCCCAAAGGTGTATCCCTTTGCCCATCCCACTGCTATCTTAACCATCCACAAAGCATGCAAAGGCTTAAACCATTTCTAAAAGTTTCCACCAAGACTTTAATTAAAAAAAAAAAGAAATGAAGCAAGTGTGTGAATCAAAGATTAAACTTTACTGAAACAAACAAAGCTGTAAAAGGAAAAAGACCCAAGTCAAAGTGTCCAAAATAAAAGTCCACACCCAGTCTCTTGGCAGTCTTTCACGGTCAACTCGGAGGTGTGCTGCCCAGTCTCAGGGGGTGAAGGTCCAGGGTGCTGTGCGAGTGGTTGCTGCTGTAGTGCTGGTCTGAAGCCCCACTGGGGTGCCTGGCCCCAAGAGGACAAAGGTGAACGGTCGTGTGTGAGAAAACTCTCGGATAAGCTGGCTCAGACGCTTGATGCTGAGAGGGTCCCTTCCTCCATGCCCTAGGTGTCAGCCCCATAACTGAATGACAGATGTATGAGGGCCGGACTTGGGCTGTGCGGGTGGAGGAGAGTAGTTGTAGTGGGGCTTTGTCTGCCTGCAAGCTGGGTGAGGACTCTGAGGCGGCTCCCAGGTGGTAGGGGGCTGCTCCTCCACACCACCACACCACCCAGCAGCAAGCAGCAGGATCATCATCAGCAGCAGGCAGCAGCAGCAGCAGCACCAGAGTCTCAGCAGCATAGCAAGCAGCACTGCACCAGCAGGACCAGGGAGCACTAGACAGGACCCAGGAGCACGAGCAAGGAACCAGGAGAACGAACAGGAACAGGATGAGCAGGACAAGAAGACCATGAGCACGAGCAGTGCGAGCAGTATGAGCAAGTCCAGGAGCACGAGCAAGGACGAGCAGGACCAGCGGACCAGCAGGACCAGGAGCAGCTTCAGCAGAGTACGCAATGTAGCAAGAAGCACACCGCCAGGAGCATGCTTCAGCAGAAGCTCAGCACCAGAAGAGTGCAGCCCGCAGTCAGCAGAAGCCCCAGCAGGAAGCAGAGTCAGGACAGGGGGCGGGAGGGTGGCCCTGTCCCTCCTTGGCAGGGAGGCGGCAGGTCGCTGAGGCTTTCACGTTCTTCCCCATGGTTGTGGGGTTGCTGGCTGGCAGGGCAGGCTGGCAGGAGGCTTGCAGGCACCAATGCTGGCGGAAGCTGGCAGAAAGCCTGGCATGGAAAGCCTGGCAGGAAGCCTGGCAGGAAGGCATGCAGGCCAGGCAGGCACCAAGGCTGGCAGGCGAACTGGCTGGCAGGGAGGCTGCGGCAGCAAGGCAGGGCAGGCAAGGACTCGAATGTATGCGTGCAGCAGGTCTTTCCTCGAATGCTGGCAACGTGCGAGCTGCTTCCCTTTATATTCCGCATGGCTTTGCAATGCATCCCCCAGCCCATTACAATTAACGCTCGACATCCGTTAGGCTTCCGCTGTGCATCCGCTAGGCTTCCGCTCTGCATCCGCTTCGAGTCCGCTATGCATCTGCCTGTGCATACCGCTTCCATTCCGTTCCGCGCCCGCTCTGCATCTTGCTCTTTTCTGTTCTTGGCGTCCACTTTGCTGAGGCCCCCCGGAAAGCCTAGCGGATGTCCGCTCATCTGCTCTCATCCGCTTCCATCCACTGGCTTACCATTCCGCATCCTGCTTTTCTTCCGCCTCCAACTCCTCCCCCTGTCTGTGTTATCCGCTCCGGTTTATGCAAATTTTTGCCCCTTTTGAGAGCGGATACAATAACAATGGATGGAACATTTTGCTCGTCCGTTGTGTCCGTTTTGCATCCGTTGGGCAGTGTGACAGGGCCTTAAATCTGTGTAAACATTAAAAACTCTGTGGAAATGAACTTAACCTATGGTGACCATTCAGGGATATTTACATTTAAAGGGGATTTGCCATTGTCTTTTGTGGTGGTGATGATGTTGAGTCTATAATGACCTACGGTGGCACAGTGGTTAGAAGGCTACTTCTTCTGATTGCAATTTGGCAATTCAAATATCACCAGGCTCAAGGTTGACTCAGCCTTCCGTCCTTCCAAGGTCGGTAAAATGAGGATCCAGATTGTTGGGGAAATATTCTGACTCTGTAAACCACTTAGAGAGGGCTAGAAACACTATGAAGTGGTCTATAAGTCTAAGTGCTATTTCTATAACCCTGATATTTTCTACAAATATGTGATCCATGTACTAATCTTCCACTGTCTGCTTATCCTTTTTTGAGTTTAGCCAAGGTTATCTATCCCAGCCTATCTTTACATAGATACTCTTTAAGTTCTTTCTTGAACTGGGGCCAAAATATCTTCTAATTTGGATGCTCAGTTACTTATAAATAAACCACAGCCAGCCAACAGTGTTTCCTGCATTTTCCAAAACCGTTAAGGAGATGCTGATGTTGTAATTAAAGATAAATTTTTCATTTCATTGCTAAGTTGTCAAATCATCACATTAAAGAAGTGTTGCTGGTAATCTGATTGCATCTGTGAGAGCATTTACTACTCTCTCACATTGTATTTTTTATCATTTATTCCACTGTGCATTCACAAAGGACTTGGCCTATTCAGTACAATCAATTTCTATGCCAAACATTCATAATTTACTAAATAAAGTTTGTTCCAAACATCACTTCTGCAATGAACGGGAGAAATTCTTTCTGATGAATTACTGTCTTTTCCTTTAAAGGAACATTTTCTACAAGGGCACTGAAGATGTTTGTCATTTATGACAAAGTATCATAAAAAAACTTAATGTACCAAATTGCTGAATCAGTAGCTGCCTTTATATCCTATGTGGAAATGTCCATCAATTTTCCAGGTGAATATATTTGAAAGGATAGCAACATTTGCAGGAGTGGTTTGTCCTTGCCTTCTTCTTCTTCCCAGGGCTAAGAGGAACTGACTGGGTCCAAAATCACCCAGCTGTTTTATTGCCCTAAAACAAGGGACCCTGGGGGGCTGGGTGGGTGTGGCCACCCAGGTGGGCATGGCTGAATAGGTGGGTATGGCTGATTGGCCTTGGCCAGCTTGATATTGCTCCCCAAACAGCTAACATGTTTTCTTTTCACCCTGGGTGTCAGCATTCCAACTAACAAACTCCAAACCAAAACACTCTGAAACAAGCATTTTCTCAAAGTTCCATTTTATTAGAGTTGTCATATATCTGGGGAAAACTCAAATCTGAGAGTTCCAGGTTTTCCCTTCCCAAAAGAGAAATCAAAGATCCATCCCCTGCACCCATCAGTCAATCACATGGTCCAATCAAATGTCATTCCAACTGGAGATATTCCTCCAGGAACTCTTCTCCAGGTGCAGAGTAACATGTCCTTGACTTTTTACGAAAGAATGTTGTTGAGTCTAATTGTCTACCTCTCTATAAATTCCTCCCTCCCAAATTCCCAGTCATGAAATGTGACAGCCTCAAAGCTTTCAAGTAATATGGCTTCCAAGGATGACGCTGGGTAGACTGGGGTGAAGCCACACTGGCCCAATGTTTCCTTTTTGCATTGAGTAAACTGGGCCAAAGCCTCATGGGCTGGCCCCTTACATTTACCAGGATGGCCCCATGGACTGAATCCAACCATATCCCTGCCCTAAAGGAAGATGAGAAGTAGGTTTCTTCACCCCAAACCCAGTGCCATAGTCATTTGACCAAACTGGATTATTATTTTTTTTCAAATACTTGAACAATCCTTCCCTCACAACTGTCACCTTGCCCCAACCCCAAGAAAATTTAACTCCATAACTACTGTGATTGTCCATATTTTTTTTAATTGTTCTTTGTTTGCAAAACAAAAAGATATTTCTTTCTGTTTAGATTTCTTTTTACAGGAGACTTTTTATGGGAGGCTTATTCCAAAAAAGTAAAACGACTGAGCTCTTCTAAAATCCAACCGTATTATCAACATGTGATAAAAAAAAAAAAATGTAATATTTCTCTAAACATTCACAAATCAATCTTCATTAAATATAAAAATGAATTTTGCAAGGAATAATTAACATTTATTTATGAAATAGTCTGCATTAGTAATTTGCACATAAAATGAATCATAACTGTAAGGAGACTATAATAACTGAAATCCTGGCAAAAACAACAGAGGATTGACTCCAGGAATTTTTTTTCCAGCATCTGTCTCTGATAAATCTGTTCCTTATTTCTACTTTTGGCTAAAACCAAAACAAATATTCCATTAGCAATTATGATTTTTTTTTAAATGTATATCTACAAGCTGGCTGAGACATTGGAGCCACAGTGTACAAAGAGCAGTAAATTATTTTCCACCCACAGTCATGAAAAATCATCCCACATATCTCTTAAATCTGAATTATTGATAAAATAACCTTATGCCCATATCATTAAATATATTATTCAACATGGAGTTTATAGTTCACTTCAAGTTCATGCCTTCTAATTCCTGCCATTATTCAACAAGGTCTACCTGAAAATTTGCATGTACCCAGCTACTTTAAAATGTTTTTCATTACAAATACTTGTGCGGTGAAGATTCAGTAATATAAACAGCAGTGGCTTAGTGAAATATGACCCAGTATAATCAACTGATTCCTAAATTATTTCATTGTTTCAGCTAGTACAGTTGATCTGACATGCTAATTTTCTTCTTCAAGTATTCCCTTGAAGAAGCAAAGGGTTCAAGCTAATAAAGTAATAGACAAGAACCTCAATTTAATCTTTTGCCCCGATAGTGAAGCAATCAAATCTCAAAACGGAGAGGTGCTCATGCTTTGGCAATGGTTTGGTAGGTAGGTAGGTAGGGTAAATACAATAGTGATAGGATAGAAGAGAATAATTTAATACAGTTTGGTGTTTCCATATTTTTACTATTAGTACAGGTAATCCTCGACTTATGAGCACAATTGAGTCCAAAATTTCTGTGGCCAAAGACACATTTCTTAAGTGAATTTTGCCCCATTTTACACCCTTTCTTACCACAATTAATAATTAATTAATAATCTTACAAAGCTTCTCCTCTGGAAATATTGAATTGCTAACTTGGGCATACAAAACTTTTGCCAGACCAATATTCAAATACAGCTCATCAGTCTGGAATCCACACTGCATATTGGACATTAATACAATCGAACGAGTCCAGAAGTATTTTACAAGAAGAGTACTACACTCCTCTGCTTGCAACAGAATACCCTATATCACCAGGCTTCAGATTTTGAGCTTGGACAACCTTGAAACTATGCCGCCTACAGTTGGACTTAAGTGTAGCACACAAAATTATCTGCTACAATGTCCTACCAGTCAATGAATACTTCAGCTTCAACCACAACAATACAAGAGCACATAACAGATACAAACTCAATGTAAACCGCTTCAAACTCGAGTGCACAAAGTATGACTTCAGCAATAGAGTGGTCAATGCCTGGAATGCAGGACCTGACTCTGTTGTTACATCCTCAAACCCCCTCACGCCTTTAACCTCAAACTATCCACTATTGATCTCACCTCATTCTTAAGAGGGGTGAGTAAGGGGCGTGCATAAGTGCACCATCATGCATACTGTCCCTGTCCTATTGTCCCCATTTAATCGTACTTATTTCCTGTATTCTTACTCATGTTTATACTTATATCTATTATCTTGTAAGCGATTGACAAATCAAATAAATAATCAATAAATAATAAATAATTGTTAAGGAATTTACTGCACTTGTTAAGTTAATAACACGTCATCCCCATAGACTATGCTTGTTAGAAGGTCACAAATGGAGATCATTGTAACTGTCATAAATATGAGTCAGTTACTAACAGAACTGTGGGAATGCTGCAATGGTCATAAGTGTGAAAAAGAGTTATAAGTCACTTTTTCAGTCCTGTTGTAATTTTGAATGGCCACTAATTGAACTGTTGTAAGTCAAGGACTACCTGTATTTCCATATTCATCATTTTATTATTATTTCACAAGGAACTAAGGTCACCAAACTTGCATTGCAAAAGAAAGTGAATAAAACAGTTAGCACTTGGGCTAGAAGCACCAGAAATAATTGAAATGAGGATCTCTCAAGGGTTATCCTATTTAATTTTGTTCAAATTGCTAAGCTATCTTCCCTGCCATCGATAAAATACCAGCTATTTCTTTGATTACTTTAAGAAGGAGATGGGATGGGGAAAACTGTTCCCATGGTAACACAATCTCTCCCAGGTCACACCATGGATTAGAAAATTATTTTTATTTATTTTTAGATTGTATCAGACAAAAGTTGCTAGATTTTTTTTTGTCTGAAACCAGTCTTTGTTGGACACTTTTATATAATTATTTAGAGGCATGCTTCACTCATGCCGATAATTATATCAAACAGTCCCTTTCTCATGACAAATTCTTAGGAGTTAATAAGCAGGTAGTAAACAAATTTATAAACGTGAAGAAAATCAAAATATTTCTGTAGCAGCTACTGAAGTAACTTATTTCTTTTCCCCTTCACATTTGTTTTCAGGAAATCATCTGTTTCATTCCTCATAGTAGAATATAATTTTAATGACCATTTGTGGGTGAAATTATGTGTATTCAAGTATATTATGTTTGTTAAAAAAAAAAACACATACATTTCCCTTCTGTGATGGAGAACACGGGTCTGAACTGAAATTCCTAGATTTTCCAGTATTGCCACTTTTTCTAACCAGCAGCAGGGAGATCCAACAAACACCCTGTTTCTCAGAAAAAGTGACAAAGGGAAATGTAATTAAGTGTTTCAAAACAATACTTTTATTGTTTGTGCAGGCTATAAGTTGTAGAAAGGATGTCCTTGCCTGTAGGACAAGTATGTTAATTGTGTGAATTTATGCATGTGGATACTTGAAAAAGTAACAGTAAAAAAGCCCACTCTTTATGTGTTACTCCACTGGGGAGAGGGGGGGAGAGAGGGAGAGACAGAGAGAGAGACAGAGAGGTGGGTGGATGGATAGATAGATAGCTTTAGATAGTAAGATGTTAGATAGATAGACAGATGATAGATAGAGATAGTTGATAGAGATAGACAGACAGACAGACAGACAGACAGACAGACAGACAGAAAGACAGGTGTAGGTAAGTAAGTGGATGGATGAATGGATGGATAAATGATGGATAGATGGATAGATGGATAGGGATAGGGTTAGTGATAGATAGATAGGTAGGTAGACATACATACATACATACATACATACATACATACATGTGTGTGTGTGTGTGTGTGTGGTATTCAGCTTTGTTCGGGTATTTTCCCACATCATTATAGTTGTGTTTTTAAAATTGTAGCGACATTTCGGCTCATCTGCCATCGTCAGGCTTGTGTATTGTGTTCGTCTGTGAGTCAGGCTTTCACAGCCGTTTCTGTTTCCACAAAAGAAAAATCACCTGCTTGATCCACAAAAACACACCAAGACATAACAGAGGACTAGAAGATCAACAGACCTATGTCCTGCCCTACATAAGAGGTACTACAGACAAAATCAGTAAGATACTACACAGGCATCACATCAAGACTGCCTTCAAAACAGACAAAAAAATAGCAGCCATCCTGAGAAACCCCAAAGACAAAATTGACCTGGAAAACCAAGGCACATACGAAATTCCCTGTACATCATGCCCGGCCACATACATTGGACAGACCAATAGAAGAATAAGTACCCGCCTAGATGAACACAAAAATGCAGTAAAAAAGCTGNAAAACCCCAGGCACAGAATCATCAGAGAAGCCATAGAGATTGAAAAAAGACCTGAAAGCATGAATAGAAGAGATGACTCCACCGGACTGTCAGTTATCTGGAAGCCTGCACTCTCAAACAAAAAAATCTCCACACCACAAGCCAGGCAAACACCTGGGCACAAACAACCCCCCCCCGATACCCAAACAAAGCTGAATACCATACATATAAATATCCACAAAAACTTAAGAAAACATACACACACACACACACACACACACACACACACACACACATATATAGAGAGAGGGTGGAGGGAGAGAGGGAAGGAGAGAGATTGAAAAGAGAGAGAGATTTTGCAATATGATTTATCAATGTTGAACACAGGAGAATTCTAGCTCTATATCTCACCCTAGACAGATATCTGCAGAAGATTATAGAAACAGGAAATATTTTTTCTCCTTCTCAGTAACAGTTATATTCCAGGTAGATTATAAATTGTTTCTGTCATTTAGGACAAGATTTTTCTGTTTTATTTTTTGTTTGTTTGTTTGCTTCTTTCAAAAGAAAACAGTTGGCAGAAGACATCTTGAAAGAGATCCTATGTTACCATAAACCTACTTAGATGTCATAATCATAGAACTGGAATGGGTGCTTTAAGCATACTCCATATTGTGCATTGGTTATTTTTACACACATCTTGAGTAATTTGCCCAGTTCTACACCCAACATTTTAAGACAGTTTCTGAGAAACTGGAACAGGTACAATCAAAGGAAGAGAGATGTTTAGTTGATGGACAGCAATTATATGGAACAGATGAAGGAAAATGGGTATATTTAACGAGGTGGAATGATGCTTTGGAACAGGGAAATAACACATTTTCAAGGACCAGAAGCATATGACACTGGAAGAGGACAAAAACATCAGTCTAAAGTGCAGAAACTAGAGCAATGTAATTAAGTTGCAGACAGGCTAGAGATATTTTGTTTCTGAAAAGGTAAGAGTAGTTTGACAGTGCTACAATAATCAAGGGAGGCATTGGACTCTTCTTCCTTGGATGTGTTCCGAAAAGTTCAGGAACATCTGTCAAGGATTTCTCTCTTGAACAGGAGGTTAGATTTGATGTCTGGCCTGAATGATCCCTTCAAACTTTATAATTCTGTAAGATGATGGGTAACAGATGTGCTTGGCTTGCCACTACTTAAGTCAGCACAAATGCTGATTCCAGGCAATTTCCTTGCTGAAGTGACATCTGCATAATGGCACAAAGGTGTCAAGGGACAGAGGGTTTTTTTCCCACTTCTCTCTCTCTCTCTCTCTCCTTTCATAATAGAATAATTTAAGGCCACACAATTAAATTGGTAGCAATTTTCAACAAAGCTTTGTGTTAACATATAAGATTTACTGTTCAAAGTTGTACATTTGGTTTTCAGCTTGAATGAGGTTCAAAACAGGTCACATACATGATAACACATGTACCATGTTCTATGTCTTCACTGATGGAGGTGGACCCAAATTAGAATAGAATGGAATGGAATGGAATGGAATAGAATAGAATAGAACAGAACAGAACAGAACAGAACAGAACAGAATTCTTTTATTGGCCATCTATGATTGGATTGGACTGGATTGGACTGGAATGGAACAAAATAGAACAGAACAGAACAGAACAGAACAGAACAGAATAGAATAGAATAGAATAGAATAGAATAGAATAGAATAATGAAGTTGGAAGGAACCTTGGAGGTCTTCTAGTCCAAACCCTGCTTAGGCAGCAAAACTTATACCATTTTGATCAAATAGTTATCCAATTTCTTCTTAAAACCTTCCAGTATTGGAGCATTCGCAAGTTCTGGAGGCAAGTTATTCCACTGATTTCAGGATTTTTTTTAACTTTCAGGATTTTTTTCCTTAGTTCTAGGTTGTTTTTCTCCTTGATTACTTTCCACCCATTGCTTCTTGTCCTGCTTTCAAGTGCTTTGGAGAAGAGCCCTCTCCTTTGTGGCAGCCCCTGAGATACTGGAAGACTGCCATCATGTCACCCCCTTGTCCTTTTGGACCTACCCAATTCCAGCAACCATTCTTTATATGTTTTAGCCTCCAGTCCCCAAATCATCTTTGTTGCTTTTCTCTGCACTCTTTCTAGAGGCTCGACATCTTTTTCTACATTGTGGCAACCAAAAGAGTTGAGTCGGAGCTGAAGAGAGACAGCAAGAGAAGTCTTTATCTTTGGGTCCTATTAAGTCGTTTACAAGACAATATGGATGACACAGCAGGAAGCGTAACCCTTGTCTAATGAAAAAGTATTGAAGTGTAGGCCCAAGGTCCATGCATATGTGAAAGTTCAACACAAGCCCCATCATTGAGGAAATAATGCTATCATTTGAAATGCATTTGTGACACATCACAAAAGTTTAATGTCATTTAATGAGGATGACATTTAACTCTCATATCTGTTCCTTGCAGATTCCATTCCACAAACCATTTCATCGAAATTGTTGATTTAAACATATTTGAGATATTAACATCTGAACTGCAAAGAAAAATAACTACTAACATATCCAATTATTTTCTTTTTCCTGCCAAGGTGACTCTGACAATCAGGGCCACTTTGAATTGTGAGACAGGTAACAACTAATTGCCAAAGATGGTTTTACTTGGAACAGCTTACATCCTGATATAAGGTTTCTGTAACATCATCATCTATATCTGCCTATCCCAGATTTAACAGCTAATCAGAGTTAGAAGGGACCTTGTAGGTCATGTAGTCCAACCCCCCACCCAAGCGGGAGACCCTACACCATTTCTGACAGATGGCAGTCCAATCTCTTCTTGAAAGTCTCAAGTGATGGTGCTCCTAAAAACTTCCGAGGGCAACTTCTTCCCATGGGTTGATTATTCTCACTGTCAGAAAGTTTCTCCTTATTCCAGGTTAAATCTCTTTCTTGTTCAGTTTCCTCCATTATTCCTTGTTTGGCCTACAGGCGCTTTAGAAAATAGCTTTGACCCCTTTCCTCTCTGTGGCAGCCCCTCAAATATTGGAAAGATCAACTATTCATGTTCCCCTGGGTCCTTTTTCTTAACTAACTAGCCAAGCCCAGTCCTGCAACCGTTCGTTGTACATTTTAGTCTCCAGTCCCCAAATCATCCTGATTGCTCTTCTCTGTTACTTTTTTCTAGAATCTCAACATCTTTTATTAATGTGGTGAAACAAAACTGGATGCAGTACTCTAGGTGTGATCTTACTAAGGCTTTATAAGTGGTATTAGTGTTCCCTTGATCTTCATTGTGTCCCTTTCTAATACCAATTTTAGGATTGCATTAGCTTTTTTTGGCTGCTTGCTACACACATTGCTGGCTCAATTTTAGCTGGTTGTCCACAAAGACTCTAAAATCCCTCTTCCCAGTTTACTGCTATTGAATCTGGTTTCACCCAATCTATATGTTGACTTTTGGTTTTTTCTTGCCAAAAGTGTAGGACTTTACTTTCTCTTCATTGAATTTCATTTTGTTAGATATGGGCCCAGCATTCCAGTCTGTCAAGATCCATCTGGATCTTGAGCCGCATTCTTCTTGGGTGTTAGCATATTCCTGCCAGCTTAGTATCATCTGCAAATTTGGTAAGTTTCCCTTCTATTCCCTCATCTAAGTTGTTAATGAAGATGTTGAAGAGTACTGGGTCTAAGACAGAACCTTGTGGCATGCCACTGCTTACTTCCCTCCATGTAGACTTAGACCAATTAAGGACAACTCATTGAGTACAGTTTGCCAGCCAGTTTCGGGTCCATCTAGTGATGGTGCTATCCATTCCACTTTTTTCTAGCTGACTAAGAAGTAGTAAGTAGTAGTAGTGTTTCTTCCAACACAACACAACACAAGTAGATGCTCTTCAATATATGTGAAACCAAGATCTTGAATAAGGTGGTCACATCAGAAAGAGTCAGTGTAGTAGTATCTTTCTTCACCTATGGTACTGCCCAGAGATAAGATTCAGATTTTTTAACAACCGGTTTGGTGGGCGTGGCTTAGTGGTCATGTGACTGGGTGGGCATAGCTTGGTGGTCATATTATTGGCTGGGCATGGCCAACTCAATATAACTCACATTGAGGCATGCATTTCCTCGCCTGGCCTCTCATGATTGTGGGGATGCTGCAAATGGTCATAAGTCCCTTTTTTCAGGGCCATTGTAACTTTGAATGGTCACTTCACATAAGCAAGGTACCAGCTAAGGAGGGGAAATTAACTCCAGAGATGTTTCTGAGACAGGAAGTCTAGTCCTTCCAAGAATGTAATAAGGGTTAATGGAGAGGCAGTTTCTGTAAGCAACACCAGAANGCCAGTAATTTCTTCTAACAACCGGTTCTCTGAACTGCTTAGAATGTTAACAACCGGTTCTAGTGAATAGGTGCAAACTGGTACAATCCCATCCCTAGTACTGCCTACACTGGGCTGGTACTTTATAAACCCAGCTGGATCTACATGAGAGACAGATAACCCAGTATAATCCTGTTGATAGCATACTTGTTTAGTGACAGTTCAGACCTGTTGACAGTTCACTGCAGTGGTAGGATGGGGGGATGAAGATAGAGAAAGTGAAAGTGAAAGTGAAACAAAAGGCAAAAATAACTGAGGAGCCTTGGTGGCACAATGGTTAGAGTGGAACTACTGCAAGCTACTCCTACTGCAATTTGGCAGATCGAATCCCACCAGGCTCAAGGTTGACTCAGCCTTCCATCCTTCCAAGGTGGGTAAAATGAGGACCCAGATTGTTGGGGGCAATATATTGACTCTGTAAACTGCTTTGAGAGAGCTGTAAAGCACTATAAAGTGGTATATAAGTCTCAGTGCTAGTGCTATTGCTGTAACAAGATCTAAATTCAACTTAGCCAAGAATTCCAGTATCCCCAAAATGAACCATGACTGACTTTGAAACATGATAGAAACATTTGATTCTAAAACTTAAACCCTCTCTGAAAAGTTATGAAAAAGTAACACATAGCAAAAAGAAAAAGAAAAAAAGGAATAAGCATTGGTTTAATAAAGTCATAATTTCATCCACCTAGTGTGCAATCTTTCCATCTTAATTAGAAACATTGCAATCCTGTAAAGCAGTTTTCATCATTTAAAGGCCCGGTCCCACTGCACTTACGGATGCAAAGAGGATGTAAAACATTAAAAAAAGCTTGCCATCCGTTGGA